>JAJMKX010000287.1:0-75108 GCA_030569435.1 Metschnikowia koreensis | reverse complement strand
TCCCGTAAAACGGCCGTAACGCGCAACACTGGTCCTCACTCATGAGTGGAAAGGAAAACGAGAAGGTAAATTCTTTGTGAGTCAGAAAAATAAATTTGAATAGTTTGAAGAATTGATTTTATTTATATTTCTTATTTGGCCGCAAATATTATTTTTTAATTTTATTTTATGTTCGTCGAGTGATTAGGTGGATGTTGTTTGAGTTGAAATCAGTCATGAAAAGGAAATGCGTCCTGCTGAAATTACATGATGTGGCACGCTCTCACCTATTTACCCAAAATTTGCAGATGAATCTATGTACTACATTTCAAGTTTTCATTCGGCTTCCTTTTCTGAGAAGGTTCTCCTCAAAAATAAGTTTATTTTTCTCGACGAATTCTACTCGCAAATCGCCATATCTTTTGACCGGCGAATAATCATTTCAACGTAATTCCGTAGTCATCTCCCACAACAATCACGTTGCACTATTGATGTGAAAGATGTATGAATTTGCTCAAGATGAACGAAAACTACGCTTCAAAATTACTTTCAGGAAACTGCCGTGTTAAACCTAATAAATACCGAGAGTGGGCCAGAAGACACATTTAATTTGTGACAGAGTTTCTCTAATGTTCCACGCTTAAGCTGACATCCTGGCCAAGCTCCTCCTTCAACTCATTTTGAAGAAGGTCAGTCAAACTAGTGTTATCTCTCAATGTGATCCATTTGCCACCGATCAAATCGTAACGCTTAGGACCACTATAAGGACTACTGAGCCAGATTTGCTTATTCGGAGGCTGTTTGTTGATTACGTAAGTTTTTCCTTCGGCAACAGTCAATGTCATAACACCTTGGGAGAGTTCCACATCAATCTGTGGAAAATCCTCACACAAATCCTCTATATCGTCACTCAAGGTCTCCAAGTACTCATTTGCAATCAGATTATACTGGCTGGGAGAGATGTTGTCAATGAGGCTTTCGATGTTGGTGCCTTCAGTAGAAACCACATAGCTTCGGCGTGGTATTACGGCACCAGAATTGGCAAAGGCCCTATTGCTTAAAATCAGGCTTTTTGAGACGTGAGAGACCGGCCGGCTAATAATAGCACGTCTCGAGACAAAGTTCAGAACCTGTGATATCGCGCGGACTCTAGACATTCTTTTTTCGGTGGTGTTGAGTGATTATAACTCGAGTGCCAAGGGTAGATCTTAAACGAGTTCCGGTGGGGGAACCTCGCATTTTGCCAGCCGCAGGCTAGAAGCCATGAAAAAAAGACTGCAAATAAGCCGTATTGGGCCACGACCGCGACTGCAAAATACAATAGGAAGCTCGATGATGAGAATTATTTACTCCTCTTCTATTGTTCTGGGAGTGCTGGGCCAGGAAATGAAAACAAAACGGGGTGCCGGATTTTCTTGAGTGTAAATTAGGTTAGGATACTATTCCGCTTGGGAATGTCTCTCTATTGTACAATTACCCCGTTTTTCCTTGCTCGCTTGCTTTCGCAGAATCCGACCTGACATGTGACGACTCACTAAGCGAACCTATTTTTTTTTTCTTTTTTTCTGGGCAGCATAGATTGCAATAAAACTCAGTTATTCTGAAACTATCCCAGCACTAAAAATCCTTTATCCTCTATTTTTCTATCCACAGATATCAAAATGATTGAATATGCTGAATCAAAAATTCCTCATCTATTGAGTTTCAATCGAGTTTCAAAGTTTTGGCAGCTGGGCAATGTTCAAAATATCTTTCATTGTTACATTTGATATCTTTCATTGTTACATTTGATCCCCTATAGCTTTTCTCTGCTCACCCCTGGCTGATTCATTGTTCTGATACACAGTCTATCCCGTGTAAAATGGCGCGGTTTAGCTTTTATGAAGTGTGCTTTCTGTAATCGTTTACCGCTTCAGTTGAATCCATTGTTACACAGCCCAAAAGATTCAAAAAATTTCTGGGCACCCGATCTCTTTTCTCATGGAAACAGTTTTGATGGAGATATTGGTTAGGAGGCTTTTCTTCTGCAAGGTGTGCTTCTTCCGAGAAACACTTCTCTCGGAAGAACACGGAAGTGGTGATAGATTTTGACGGGAAACCAGTACAAATACCGACTATTTCACCAGGAACTTTGAAATATTCTTTTTGAATCACCTTCATCACTGACATTCATAACTCTTGGCAAAAGATTTGTTCTTGAACTCAAGAGTACCAAAGATTGGCACCGTCTTTAACAAATTAGAAGATGAATAAGACAGAGTCACCTTTCGAATTGGAAGATGCGGAAGACACCTTCTCCACTTCAGCAGATCATTTGTGGCTGGAGGGAAAAGAGCCAACGGAACTTGAAATGAATACCTTGAGACACGTATCTGAAAGAATTCCCCTCACTTGTTGGTATATTGCGGGCGTTGAGTTAGCTGAAAGATTTACTTATTATGGTTTATCTGCTCCATTTCAAAATTATGCCCAGAACTCTCCAACAGACTCCCCTGCTGGTGCTTTAAACTTGGGTAGTGATGATTCCTCTGCAATCATGTATTTTTGGCAGTTTTGGTGTTACCTTTCACCTCTTCTTGGAGCCTACATTGCTGATCTGTACCTTGGAAAGTACGTTACGATCTGTTGGTTTTCGGGAGTGTATACCATGGGAATGTTTGTTTTGTTTGTAACTTCAATTCCTTCAGTAGGAAACCATGGTGTCAAATTTGGAGGATTTCTTTTGGGAATGGTCATTATCGGACTAGGAACTGGTGGGATCAAAGCAAATATTAGTACATTAATTGCCGATCAGATTTCTGGCCGTGTTCCCAGAATTAAGACTTTGAAATCTGGCGAAAGGGTGATTGAAGATCCAGCAATAACAGTTCAAAATGTTTTCATGATTTTTTATTTCATGATCAACCTAGGATCGCTCTCAGTGTTTGCGACAAGCCCATTAGAGCACCGCATTGGATTTTGGGCCGCTTTTCTCTTGCCGTTATGCTTTTTTTTTGTTGTACCAATGTTTCTATACTTCGGCAGAAAGAAATATGTGAAAATACCAGTCGGAGATAAAGTCATAGCAAAAGCATTCCGATGCACGTTCATTGCAATCAGACACAAGCTTGACTTCAGCGCAGTAAAACCATCATTACACCCGGAAGCTGAGTATCCTTGGAATGATCAATTTGTCGATGAAGTAGATAGAGCGCTCCACGCTTGTAAGGTCTTCTTATTTTTCCCGGTGTTTTGGCTTGTTTATGGCCAGATGCAGAGCAATTTCGTGTTTCAAGCTGGGCAAATGGAGTTACATGGCATTCCCAATGATATGTTGAATGCAGCAAATTCTCTTGGTATCATTTTACTCATTCCAATCTGTGAATATGCGTTATATCCCCTCATCAGAAAGTTTACCCCCTTTAGAGCCATCACGAGAATCACCTGCGGATTTTTCGTGGCTTCGTGTGGAATGACGTTTGCCGCTGTTCTTCAACACTTCATCTACCAGGCTGGGCCATGCTACCAATTCCCAAAAGAATGTGCCGTGGAGTTTGAAACTGTTCCGAACGAAATTCATGTTGCGTTGCAGATTCCTATTTATGTCATTCTTTCTTTCGCAGAAATCTTGGCAGCGGTGTCTGGATTGGAGTATGCCTATACAAAGGCGCCTGCTTCAATGAAAGCGTTTATTATGGCTTTGTTTTTGTTGACAGTTGCTGGTGGATCTGCCCTTGGAATTGCTCTAGCACCTACTGCAAGAGATCCCTTAATGGTGTGGACTTATTCTGGATTGGGAATATCTTGTTTTATAACAGGTTGTGCCTTTTTCGTCTGTTTCCGGCACTATAACTCTAAAGAGAAGGCGTGGAACAAGTTGGATTATGGCAAGGAAGAATAGTCACTAAATAGTGTAATAACAGAGAAGTGAGCCTATGCGCAAGCTTACTCCCTTCTTTATTCATGAATTTAAAACCTAATCAATCAAACTTAAATTTTTGAAACCAAAAGTACCATTTTTTTTTCAAATTCTTTTAGAGATTTTCATGATCACACCACAAGAAGTATGGAAAAAGGTGGTTCTAAAAACTTTAGAGCTGTCTTAATAAAATGTGACAAAATTTAAAGTTTTAAATCGTTATTTCAAGCTAATGAAATAAGGCCATAAACTTTCAGTTGTCTTGTCTTGATAAAGTGAGGCACCTGATGTACTCGTTCGTAATTTTTCTGCGCATAAAGCGAAAGAAGCGCGCTGCTCAAGGTTTGGCTGACGAGACCACTCAGTCATGTTTTTCTTTATAATTTTAGTGGCTGTTGTGCTTTGTGTCGTTATTCTTTATCTTCCATATGCCGCTGGATTGACAACCGTGGCTAAACAAAGCCGTACGAAGACCAAAAAGGAGAGAGTTTCACCTGAGAGTGAGCAATACTCAGGATATCTCCCACCAGATGAAGAGTTGAAGCTTCAACAAGAAGCAAACTCGAGAGGCAAAACTAGTGCATTTAAAGATAAAGTTAATCTTACAAGTGAAAGCATGCCGATTCAAATCAAGTTGAATCAAGATGGTGTTTTAAGAAAGAGAACAGAACGCAGTGTAGGTGACTTCAATCCAAACAACTACGATTACGATCTCGACGAGTTGATCAGGGAGGAAACTGAGGGAGAAGCTGAGAGAAAGGCGCAAGAATTTTATGCTCACCAGAAAGTTGGAGGAGACAAAGAAGCAATGGTCTGAGAAGTCGCTCACATATTTACTATTCTAAGCTTTTGATTATTTTGTATATACATTCTGTGCTTGTTTATCGAATCTTGCAATGCTCAGGAGGCTGTAGAAATGTCTAATAGTTTAAGTAGGCTTGTTTTTTTGAGATAGATCAATTCTTCGCGCTCGTGCAAGTCCACTGCCTGAGGTTCGCCTTGAACAATTCGTGTTTTATGTCTTTCTTCCGCGATTGCCAATGCTTCGTTCAAGTCTTTTTCAATAGCATTTACTTTTTCTTTAAGCTCCGGAGATCTTCCTAGTGAACGGTAGTAAGCCAGAAACACTAATCGAACAAGATCATTTGAGAGCTTGACAAAGTTGTTGTCTGCTGTCGTGAATCCCGGTGTTCGTGGCTCAGCCATGATTTCATTAAGAAACTTGCTAATGTCTTGTGGTAGTGAGGAATCCTGGATTTGCTCACGAATCCACGTATCCCTCGATCCAGAGTTAAGGTCATGTGCATCAATTAGTTTGCTCAACAGATATTGTAGGTGAGTGATATCGTAGTCATGAATTACAAATGCCCGGAAGATGTGCTTAAACATTTGACTTGTGAGTGGAAGCATTTTCACCGACTGCACCTGATTGAGAACACATTCCATCTTCTTGAATTCAGCCCCAGTCTCGCAATAATGCTTCAAGAGAGGAAGAAATGTTTGCTCTGTGGGGTGGAAATTAACCGACGGCTTCATGGGTAATTTGTCATAAGCGGCGATGTACAGTGAATACTTCCGCTTATCGTCTTTTTTGATCAATTTCAAGAACAGTTCGTCTACTCTAAGATTCAATTTACCAGGTGATGCGAGGGAATCAACGAGTGAGGTGGCCAAATGCGGTTTATTCAAGGTCACTAGAGATGACACAATAATGTTTAGAAGCTGGATATCAATCAAAGTAGAATACAGCGTGACAAGCAAAAAAAGGTAGTTCGCATATTCCTCGGATCTACCAAGAAACGCAAGATTTTCGAGTAATATCTTGAAAGTATCTCTAGTAAAGGTATCGGGACGAAATTTTGACATAATATCCGTATACGCCGCTGTGTTATTATGTCTCAATGCAGTTAAAAGAAGCACGTTCAAAGTTTCTGCATCTCTGGCATCGCCAAACAGCAGGGAAACTTCTTTATATGTGTTGAAGTCAAAATTGGGGCTTTGAGTTTCTTGTATGATAGACTTGGCTGCAACCGAATCACGGGGATGCCCGCGTTTGGCAATGGCATTGATTTTACTCAAGATATCATGTCGATCACGGAAAAACGTTTTGAAAATCATATTTCGCTGCTCAAAATCAGAGGTCGGAATTTTGGCCATATCAAGGTCATTGGTAATTTGCCATAAGGCGTTTAAATGTGATTGGCGCAAAGCATTACCGGCCGCATATTGCTTTAAAATGAATGCATCGTTGAAAAGCAAAATCGTGGTACCTGAAAGTAGTTTGGGTTTCAGAAAAGCCCTATACGCAAACATCTCCCGCATGAAGTTTTCAAAGTCTTCATATTCCATATGTCCTACTCCAGGACGCGGTAAAGCGCTATAGCTTCGGAAAAGTTGGTCATGATTCACAAGACGTGTAGGGTTGTGATTAGCACTAAATCCCGATAGACTGTTACGCATTGGATAGAGCGCCTTCAAAAAATTTGTCCATGCTGAGGGCTCGACAATTCGAAAGTGTGCCAGCCTTTGGAATTTCTCAAGACTTTCTCTTCGTAGCTTTGCCTCTGTCGAGGTGAGATTTTGTCTCTCGGTTTGAGGAGGCACGTTTCCCACGACCCTCGGTAGATATGGACTTTTTTTATTTGCTAGAATATGGTCATTAAGTCTCTTTACCACCGAGTCTAACCTCCGATATGTCGCTTTTTCACTCATACAGAAGCGGGTGATGATACTTGCAAATCGCTCTTCAAAGTAGTTGTCCCAGCTCTGGCACCTGCATGTATACCACTCCATCACCGTTTCCAGGTCTACGTGTGCAATGTGGATAACGGCAAGATTGAACTAGTAATTAGGATAGAAAAAAAAAAAAAAAAAAAAAAAAAAAAAAACTTATTTTGGAATCTTATTATTACCAAAAAAATTATATTCTTTTTTTCAATGCAAAAAGTTTGCAATTTTATGGTAAATGATTAGCACCTAAACTCCAATGCTCTCTGTCACGTGACTCCTGAGGTGTCTGAGTTACCGTTTTGAAAATTTCTCGAAACGGGATTCTGCCCTCGTTCACAGCACCATACGCATGAAGGTCCAAACAAAAGCCTCCCAAGTTTTGGAGAGAACTTCTCACTATATCAAAGCAGGAATCATTCGTGATAAGCCTGCCTGGTACGATGCTGTTGCTGCCGTGCCACCAGCATTTAACTTGGAAAAGTTGCCAAAGAATCTTGGGCCCAACCAGATACAAGATCCTCAGGAACAACTCTGGGCACAAGAGGGCAAATATACCAAAACTAGAGCGTCGTCTTTAGACAGAGCACAGAAAAATAACCTTGCGAGCCGTGTGCCCAAGTTACAATTTCTAGAGGACCAGTTGAGAGATGTTTTTTACCATCAACACCCTTGGGAATTTTCCAGACCAAAAACCTTAATCGAAAATGATGGTGATGAGCTGGGTAAGTGTGACTGGTCACGTATGCTACAATTAAGCAAGCCCCTTGACGGTGAAAGTGTGGTGCAAAGAACGTTATGGTTGTTGCAGGACGCTAAAAAACAAGCAAAGGGAAAGACGCTTTTCGAGGCGTACGATCAGGCCCGTTTTGAATTCTACCAGTTGCGTATGGCAGAGGAAATGAACTCTGCTGTTTCTAAGGAAGAATCGCTTATGTTCGGTGCCCATTTCTCTTCCTCTAACTTGCAGTGGGGTGTCAAGAAGGAGCAAGAGGTTATCGACAGATGGGCCAAGATCGGAGATAGAAGAACTAAAATTAAGGAGGCGTCCAGAAACAAGGCTTCTGCCAGTGCTGGTATTGCAGCCAGCGCCGAGGAGACAACAAACATGTGGGAATCATTCCTTTCCCCCGATGGAGAGACGAATCAATAAACTTGTATATAGACGGGCAAATTCAACAAAGATATTCATTTCGAAAGCAATCTCATGATAATTCCCGTAGAAATAGTCAGAAAAATCTGGACAAAGAAATCTAGGGTGGTGACAAGCCAAATCCCATATCGTTTGCCAACAGCTGCAAAAAACTTGAATAGAATGAATACACTAACGGAATACAGTTTGAAGTTCTACCGATCTGTCAAAGATATCCAAATGAGTTGCTATATTTAATATTTAAAGTATATTTGTCTATGACATTAAAGACTGGATTCAGCCTTTGAGAAAATGCAAGCAATAACTAATAAGCCGCGACACACTTGAAACATACACATGTTCCACCGAGATGTGTTCCACCGGTTGAAGTTATTTATGAAGCTTTTGACCCTGTTTAGTGATGTCCGTGATCATTTTTCTTAGCAATGAGCTTGTCGTATGCGAGGTAGACAGAGAAGGCAGCAACGGCAATACCGAAACCGGGAAAAGCGGCCTTAAAACGGTTGAAGCGCGAGAATTCGCCTTCGTATCTCCAGGCGTCTCTTTTGGCCCAAGGGTTAGTGCTCATGACGGGTGTGAAATTTAATGTTGTACAATATCTTTGGAAACAGCGAACTGTTTATTGGTTGAGGAGTCGTGCAGTCTCGGTGCGAGTAATTCTCGGGTGAGCAGTGAGGTACTGGTGGAGGCAGCGAATTGTTGCAAGAATTGCTGGTAGAACTTCCCGACAAAAAGTCATGATGTACAATTCAAATTTTTTGTTTTTTTAATAAAAACAAAACTACGAGTATTTATTGAAGCTCTACAAATCAACTTGGTGGCCGTGCAATTGCGAAGGGCTTTGAACATCGCTGAATCCGTTCTGTCGCCCGCTGCAACAAAAAATTTCAGCCAAAGAATGCATTTCACGAAAGGAAATCAGGAGTCAACAAATAAAAAGAAAAATAAAACTTTAGAATTCTTCAATTAAACAAGCCATTGGTTCTTGATTTAACTGGCTATACAAGATTGACAATCTTCTAAAGATATTTCCTCTCAAATATTCTTCTGTTGAGAGTATAAATCCCGGCAAGAAAGCAAAAATCTACGACGAAAAGTCGAAAAAATAGTCATTAAACCTTCTTTCTTCTTGAGTTTTGAGTTTTTATTTTTTTTCCAAAATTTTGATATGGGTTGTTTTGCAATCATTGTTTTGCAATCATTGTTTGGAGAAATTGCATTTGACTCCGGTCTACCACCTTGCCGCATTCGCGAGTCTCGCTTACCTCTCACTCATCTAAAATAGTAAATGCACATGGATGGGCTTGAGCAATAACAGCACCACAATTTAAGAATACGAAATTATCTCGTCCCATAGTCTTTTCTGGTTATTATACAAAAATCGGAAGCGTGATATTCAGCCGAAGATTTATTCCCTCATTATATTAATCTCCACAAATCTGACAATTCTTTTCGAAGTTTTCGGTCTGCACCCTACTTAACCATTAAAAATATTTACCTGGAGATGAACTCATGCCAAATCTTCAATTAAAAGGACCTAGCAGTGAAGATACAGGCCCCGTACGCTACCAAAAAACATTTATGCGCAATCAGGGGCAAGAAGCATCTGGACTTCTTGTCACAATAGAACTTGGAGATAAACTACGACATTGCATGCATCAATCAGTTACTCAAGCTGATACTCAGAAAATACCACAGGGCCCAGATGTGGGCTCTTCAGAAATTTCGAACAAATCTCCACGTAAAAATGAATCTCACTCATCAAATAATACGTCTGTATCATCGGCAAAGTCTACGAATGCATTCAACGACGCCTCACGAAACGGTTCCAAGCTTGCTGGACAAGAAAAAAGTGCAGAGTCAGATCTCGATAGTGATCTTGAGATAATAGATGTAAGACCTGCAAATCCCACAAATAGTAACTCCTCAGTGTGGGGAAATCTGGCATCGACCTGTCTGGATGAAAGTTCAAAGGATGGAACAGATGAGGATGCGTCCAGTGATTTATCGACCCTTGACACAGAGATCAATCATGCTCTTTCTTCAAGCACTGCTATTCCATCTAAACGAGTGTACAATACGCATGCTGGACAAGCTTTTATGAGTCTGCCCACTAAAAATACCCCACCCATACATAAACTCTTGCCGGAATTTTTTAAGCCACATAAAAGAAGCACCAGTCCCCCGCCACCAGGCTACCGAAATATCCCACCAAATTTGGTTTATGCAATACACAGAGAATTGAACATCTGGATGGATTCAGCAGCAGATGACGACTTGGAAGTCATGGAGAAATTGGTGTTTTCCTTGAAAGATCCCATAGTAAAAACAAAAATCAAGCTACCGATAAAAGCAACTACGTGCCGACACTTTGAATGTTTTGACTTCCAAACCTTCTGTGAGTTTTATGAGCTCAAACCTGGAGCGAAAAGTTTCCTCAAGAGCACGCTTTTGCAACAGTCACGAGCTGCCAGAGAGGCAGAAAACCTATTTTTGAGACAACAACAAAAAATAGCCGCAGGAACTATGCGTCCCAATGATCCTGCCATAATTTACCCATATTTTTCGGAACATGGCCAGATGTTCTTCACTGAGCTCTTTAGCAGGACACCCCCGCTTTACAAGTGCCCACTATGTGATGAGAAATTTGGACTTAAGCAGTTATATATAAGCGATATCTTCAACTTCTTTGTCAAAACTACACCGCTGCATATTGGCAAAGTAGAATTAGAGGGAGCTCGGTTTAAGATTGTGGAAGAAGACAAAAGTGAGGAGGCGGAGAAAGAGACAGAGGTTGTAGATCTCTCAGATGAAGACGGTGATACGGTCAATGATGGCAGTGATATAAAAGGCGAAACGAGTAAATCGGCCTCAGAGGAAGATAATCTGAATAATGATACTAGCGATCAGGCTAATCGTTCAGCCACTACGGATGATTTTAATGACGGGCTAGACGAAGTCTTACTTTCCATGAGTAAAGAGGATGGCAGTTGGAGTCATCCAGTGACTCTTGATTGATGCAGATAAATAACTGCACTCGGCGAATCAAGAGCCGTGCGGCTTTCCATTCGATTAATTCATGCATTAAACAATGACTCGGAAAGAGCGCAGGAAGGGTCTGGTAATGAGTCTTCTCTTTGTAATAGATTTTTTTTTACCTCACAAAATTAGAAAGTGGGGGAATAGAAAAAAAGGTGGTCAGTATATATGGGCCTAATGAGTTGAATGCGAATGACTTAAATCAACGAATTGGACACAAAGTAAGCTTTGTTCCAAATTTAATTCGTCTTTGGTAATGCAGATTGGCATAGGGCGTGGGCCAAGCAGGTCGCCATGCACGCCCAGGCCGCGACTAACCGAATTCGATTCGCACCTTGGTAACGTGTATATAACCACTCACGTTAATAGAGTTAATTGCCTCAACTAGGAGGCACGGTTGCGCTGCCGCGTTGACAGCAGGCTGAAAACAGCTAAAGGAGGGAGTATTAAAAAGCGTAATCAAGGGTATCCGGCGGTTTAAAACGCCATCCCTTCGAATTTTCACAAAGAATAAAATATTTTGTAGTGTAAGGGAAACAATAATATTGGTTCATTAGATTTCTTGAAGCTTGAGATGAGCAGAGAATGCCTGAGGTTTGGGCGCCGCACTGATGTCACATGAATCTGTAATATTAATCACCGCACGGTAGTGCGTATTGTTGTTGCATCCTTCTATCCATACGTTCCGAAAATTGCTACAGTCGACTGTTTCAGACACACAGACATTTTCATATTCACCGTTTAGATTTTTCTGCAAGAACAGCATAATCCATGACAAAGACTCAATCTCGACATAGATATGGGTCCTCCTTGGCTACCGGTAGCTCAGCTACCAAAATGACTCTCTTATTCTCCACTGTTGCTAGGTTAGTGCACGGGGCGCCCGTCGGCGCAGTCAAAATCTCTGCAGACCCAGACATAATGACTAACGAGCAGCTCTACCTTAACCTTTTGATTTCTGCATTTCTCGTATTAGCGGGAGGTGTGTTTGCTGGCTTGACATTAGGTCTTATGGGCCAAGATGAGGTCTACTTAAAGGTTATTGCCACGTCCGGTGAGGCACATGAAAGAAAACACGCTAGAAAAGTGTTGAATTTGATTGGCAAGGGAAAGCATTGGGTCTTGGTGACTCTTTTATTATCCAATGTGATTACTAACGAAAGTTTGCCAATCGTTTTGGACAGATGCCTTGGGGGAGGCTGGCCTGCTGTGGTCGCCTCCACAGCCTCGATTGTTATTTTTGGCGAAATTATTCCCCAGTCTATTTGCGTTCGTTACGGATTGCAAGTAGGTGCTTTGTTTGCGCCTTTTGTCCTCTTTTTGATGTATGTCATGTACCCTGTCGCCTACCCTTGTGCGCTTCTTCTAGACCATATTTTGGGAGAGGACCACGGAACCGTTTACAAGAAATCCGGGTTAAAAACATTGGTTACGTTGCACAGAACCATGGGAGTAGAAAGGTTGAATCAAGATGAGGTAACGATTATTTCTGCGGTTTTGGACTTGAAGGAAAAGCCTGTTTCTCAAATCATGACTCCAATGGATAGAGTGTACACGATGCCTTCGAACAAGATCTTGGATGAAAAAACAGTCGAGGAAATCTTCAATGCTGGCTTCTCGCGTATTCCTATTCATATACCGGGTGAGCCTATGAATTTTGTAGGTATGTTGCTCGTACGTGTCTTGATTTCCTACGATCCTGAAGATGCATTACCCGTTGCCCTGTTTCCCCTTGCTACATTGCCAGAGACCGCCGCAGACACCTCTTGCCTCAATATCTTGAACTATTTTCAGGAGGGTAAATCTCACATGATCGTTGTGAGTGAAACGCCCGGCGAACCTACTGGATCTTTGGGTGTTTTGACCTTGGAAGATGTCATTGAGGAATTGATTGGTGAGGAAATTGTGGATGAATCTGATGTTTATATTGACATCAACAATAACATCAAGCGTGAAAATCCGGGTCCTCTATATAAGAGAAACCTCACTGCCTATTTGCATAATTTGTACCAATCTGCCAGCTCTTCTAAGAAGAACTCCTTAGAATTGCCCGGCGAGGATATTCCGGGGGCAGCAAAGTCTCTCCTTAAAGCGAAAGCGCTTTCAAGCTCTCCTAATCGTATCAGAGGTGCAGGCGGTTTAGGGTCGCCCATGTTAGCACCAGTAAATCCTGCTGCGAATCCGTTGGAGACTTCAAAGTCATTTGTGAAAATCAAAAGACCAGCTAATACCGAAACTTCAAACGGTACTCTCCCGATAAATCGAGAAATTTTACTGGGCGATGATAAACCACATCCGGAAACTTATAATGAGGTTTTCTCGTCTGAGAGGCAGGTGCTTGATGAGGCGAGAGCAAATCAGAAATTTGGAAACGGCTCTTACAACAGAAGAAGGCTGTCCGATTTAACTGATCTAAGTGCAGATAGAGATGAAGTTGAACATATTCGAGGTATCAATATTTCGAATAACGGTAACAACACATACATGGAGCCTCGGGCTTACAGGACAGGAGGTATCGTGGAATCTGTTGTGAATGTGAAGGGTGTTCATAAGACAATTATTGAAGATTTTACAGAGGATGAGGCGTCAGACTCAGAGTACGGTGCTTTCAACGACTCGAGGATCAAACGGGGCAGTCATGGAGAAGAGGAAATGCAGCGTCTCATAAACTTTAAGTAAGCATGAAGTCCTTTTTTCAAGTATTGCGAGACTGTGGGGCTTTATACAATTTTTTCTAAATATAAATTTTTAAGAATGAAGACTAATAGAGTACTATGGCGGGTGCAGCAGGGCAGACCTCCGCGCTCATAATCTACTGTTTTACATACACCGTGGGAAGCCCCTACTGGCAAGTTTAGTAAAAACGAACTTTGAATCGCCAGCAAGAAAAAAAAATGATTGAAAGAAAAAAAAAAGCCAATTATTAAAGGTGATGGGCTACTGTAACTTGATTTCAGAGAGATGACTATATGCTTCTTTTACAAAATACTGTTACTTTTATGCGGGTTGTGCTATCCGGGGAAAAGTTCCTGTCTTCGTCGGGCTAGGAATTCGCGTTTAAAAGTTCATTCAAATTGAGTTTCCGGAATCCTGCAAGACGAACAATTTTCTTCGGCATCAGGTGCCCAATTCTTTGAAATATTCTTCACGCAATTCCTATTCCAATCACCGACGGAGTCACAGGTAAATAATTTCCCCACAATTATATAAAAACTATCCCTATACAGCTGGTTGACACCAAAACCCCCAATCTTTATTGTTCGGCAAATCGAGCACCTACATTTTTCTTCTGGAAACCCCATTGTTCTTAGGTCAACGCACTCTCGCGTCTGCAGTTAGTATAAGCAAATCTTTAGACCACACAATGGTGAAGCTGCACAGATCTTTAAAGGAGTTTTTCCGGAGCTCAACACCCTCGAGCCCCACAAAACTCCACGACTCGGTGACAAGTCTAAATTCTGAAACGCCTTCTTCACATCGGTCTTTCTTGAAAAGCAGAGATGCGGGCGGGTCTGCTCTGTCTCAATCAAGTACAAGTTCATTGAAATCTTTAAATGGACATTTATCTGGCTCAGAATCGACACCAGTGACTCCCATTGTTACCCCAGGACATTTGGCTTCTGACTCCGAATCCTCCAATATGCTGGTTTTGCATCATGATCCAAAGGATAAATCCAAGAGAAAGGCCAAGAAAAGAGAGCAACGACATGAGAGTCACCTCCTGTTGAAACGGTTTTTCAAAATACTTCATCCTAAAGACCATAGCGATCTCCCAAAGACAAAATCATCTTCCCATTTACCATCTCTGACTTCGAAACTTGCTGAAAAATACGATGTTGGACGTCTTATTGGTACAGGTGCAAGTGGATCTGTCAATTTGATCAGCGATAAACACGACTCTAGCAAGATCTACGCGTTAAAGAAATTCAGAACCAAGCTCAATAATGAGAGTAATCAGGATTACCTCAGGAAGGTCCGCAACGAGTTTTTGGTTGGCGAACACCTTACTCACCAGAATTTGATCCATACAATTGAATTATTTCAGGAGGAATCCTGTAAAACGTCTTCTCCCGAGTACTTTATAGTCATGGAATACTGCCCATATGATTTTTTCAACTTGGTGATGTCTGGGTTGATGAAGTACGACGAAATATGTTGCTATTTCAGACAAATTGTTAATGGAGTGTATCATTTGCATAATTCGGGAATTGCTCATCGAGACTTGAAGTTGGATAATTGTGTGGTTGATGCAAATGGTGTGTTGAAACTCATCGATTTTGGCTCCGCATTCCAGTTCAAGAAATCAACAGAGGAAGTTCCTGCTGAAAAGAATAGCATGATGCTTGATAGTTCCCACAAACTCTTACTCGCTAGGGGTATAGTGGGAAGTGATCCATACTTGGCACCTGAAGTTTTCGAACCAATTTCTGATGATGGTTACGACGCCAGGCTTGCAGATGTGTGGTCAATTGCAATTATTTTCTGTTGCATGATATTAAAGAGATTTCCTTGGAAGCTTCCTAGGGCTGCAGACCCCTCCTATAGGGCATTTGCTGGAGTGAATAGCAGGAACGAGCCTTTAAGCGAACAGGAAATTCTCGAGTCAATGACCAAGGAACTCAATGTTGGTAAAGAAAATATTCCTAAGTATGGGGCAGATAGGTTACTTCGTATTCTTCCACCACACTCGCGAAGTCTTATTGCACATATGCTCAAAATTGATCATACTCAAAGAGCATTTATAGAGGATGTTTACAATGACCAATTTTTCCGCTCGATCGAATTCTGTCACTTTGAAGAGAAAACTGAAAAGTCGGCAACATTCCAAATCGGGGAGGATGACTCCAAGGATGATCTTAAAGAAGCTGATGTGGACTTATACCCTGCTGCATCGAGCGGTCACAATTCAATTGCAGCAGAGACATTAGTTGATGTCAAACCGGCGGAGCCAACAAAATCTACACAGGGACAATTTATGAAAGCGCAAAACCATAAGCATCATTTGGTAACAGAACAGGATCTCCAAAAGATCAATGCAGAGAAGGATAGGGTAAAGAGGGCTAGAGAGGCTGGAATCGCATAATACTAGGAATTATGCTCGCAGGATTTAGAAGTGATACGAAATTATGCTACAAACATTTACATAGAATAATATATATAATAACGTAATCGCTAAAGTTTTTTTTTTTCTTTTTCTTTTTGCTTCTCATTTAGAATCGAATAATATTAATAACATTTGTATTTTATAAATGAAACTTAGCTCATGACCATTGAAACACGAAATAGTATGCAATAAAAATTCCGTGAAACCTATCGCGCCGCGCAATGCTCTCCAGACTTTCCGTGGTGGGAGTGCACGAAACGTGACAATGATGAGAAATACGTCTAGTTCTCAGCCCTTCTACATCATAGTACATACAGCTATCTTAGTGAACTAAAACTACTATCCCATCAAGAACCAACACCCCGCAATAATCCAGGTGAGAATGAAACCTGACCCTATTGTTCTACCGCACTGGGTCACAACCTTGTCGGGCTGGTGCTCATCGTTTGCAACCTTGGTCATATTTTGCTCCGTGTTTATGCATCTTCGCAACTACAGAAAACCGTTCCAGCAAAGGTTGATGATCCGTATCCAATGGATCATTCCTATTTTTGCACTTTCGTGCTACTCGATGCTTTCAAACCCGACATCGTTGCTCAATAAATTCGTGATTGAGCCTATACGAGAAATCTATGAGGCATTTGTTATCTACACCTTTTTCTCCCTCTTGATCAACATGCTTGGTGGTGCCAAGAGTATTGTTATCATGACCAGTGGGCGTCCGCCTGTTCCGCATCCAGGTTTATTTCATTATGTGTTTCCCGACCTAGACATCTCCGACCCAAGAACGTTTTTGAATATCAAGCGGGGCATCTTGCAGTATGTATGGCTCAAGCCTGTGTTATGCTTTGGAATTCTTCTTGCCGAATGCTTGGGGATTTATAATGTTAATAATATGAGCTTCAAATCTCTATATTTGTGGTTTACTATTGTTTACAACTTTAGTGTGTCCCTTTCGCTTTATTGCCTAGCTATTTTCTGGAAGATTCTCTGGACAGATCTCAAGCCGTTCAACCCGGTAGGAAAATTTCTTTGTGTCAAACTCATTATTTTTGCCTCTTACTGGCAAGGTGTTATATTAGCAATTCTTAACTTCACTGGTATTCTACCGGGCAACAACTCGCTGGACGAAAGTGGTGCCCCAAATATTGGAGTTTCAATCCAGAACGCTTTGCTTTGTGTCGAATTGGTTGCATTTGCTATTGGGCACTGGCTTTCTTTTTCTTACAAGCCTTTCACCATTTCAAGAATCCCCAATGGCAGACTCGAGTTTTATTACGCATTTCGTGACATGATCGGTATCAAGGACCTCGTCATCGATTTTCGCTTAACATTTTATGGTGACTATTACAAAGATTATAAACAATTCAGCTCCGTTGATGCCATCATAGCACATCCTTCCTCAAATGGCAGAATGGGTAGAATTAATCAGGGCTTAAGATATCATGGTGACGGAAAACAGAAGCACTGGCTTCCCCAGTCACATAGCTTGGCACACCAAGCTCCAAGTCAGCTGGGAAGCGCTCCTCGTTCAAACATTCAGAGCACGTCTGAAATCTATGCCATTCCAGGAAATTTGTCAAAGCAAGCTTCTCAAACTCAATATGCCGCGTCCATCGGTCTGACCAATACATCAACGCGAGGTGTATACTCGGGATCCCCAAAGGCACAAACTTCTCCGCAAGCCTCAATCAAAAACTTGGAAGAAACGAGCTCAATAAATATGAAAGGGCTCTCGCTTGATTATGGCTTCGAAAGTATCGACGAGGCGATGAAAGATCTTGCGCCTGATATAGATTATGGCACTGAATGTTTCGATGAAGATGAGCGTGTTTATCTTATGGCATGTTCGGTGATCAATAACTACAATTTGGATCAAATAGAGGTCAAAAAGTTAGTCAATTATCCAATTGTGGACGAATTGATAATGGGTCATGAGTATGGCTATAAAGTCAAAAAACTAAGGGCAGACCGATTGCGTCTTCAGCTGGAATTCTCGGCTAATAGAACACAAACAAAGTACGGCAGTGTTTAATGAACCCATTGTATATGTTCCGTTTAATGAAACACTTGATTTATTTACATCGTTTGCACTATTTACATTCGGTTTTAATCCTCAATTTTAAGCAGGTAAAGCGAGTCGATGTCTTCCTCGGCTAACTTACGCTCCTTGGCCTGCGATCTTTCCTTGGCCTTTTCTAACTTTCTCAACCTTTTTAATTCTTTGGGTGTAAGCTCTTCATCCTTGCTTTCAGTTTCCTTTGACTTTTTATTGCTTGATGAAATTTTTATCATCATTCTTGCATCCAAGGTTCCGGAAATATCCATTTTGCACTGGAGTTCTTGCAACATTTCCTGCAATTTTCCGAAAATCATCTCTCTTTTTTTCATCTCAATAATATTTTCTTCTTCATCCATGCGATCCCACTTTGTATTTGATATTTCTAAGTGTTTAATCAATGCATCCTCTTTCTCCGCGTTGGATCTTGCCCCCGAAAGAGAACTCTTTTCACCAACAAAAATGACTAGCTTATCATCTTTTCTTAGCCTTTTCTCGATTTCATTTCTTTTCTGATTGAGTAAGTCACTGACACTGATTGACCACGATAAGGTCAAGATTTTCGTGGCGGATTTTTTTCTCTCTGCCTGTGCACGCATACTTGCCACCCGAAGCGCACGAGAGCTTCCCATATCAAGCAACTCCTGCTGCTTAATTTCAGCAAGTTCGTCAACATATGCTTCTAGCATTTCAGTGACAGGAATAATACGGATAATAGGATATCCGTCTCCTTGCGGAGGAAGCACTCTAATACCTTCTTTTCCCAAGTCAAGTTTATTAACCAAGCTATGCAACCCCACGGTTAGAAACTTCTTAGTTTCAGGGTCAACGTAGTGTACATCATAGTTGCTACTCTTGTTTTTGACCTTCATAATAAGGTTCTTAAGTGCCAACTGAGCCCGTTCAGATCCCGTTGATATCTCAAAAACAGGCCGCATTGGTTCACTGCGTCTTGCTCCATACCTATTGCCTTCTTTGAAACTTTTAGGATTTCGTTTACTTTGGGTATTATTTGGATGTGACTGACGACTCTTTTTGTTCGGTTGACTATTTTTTTCATGCAAGGACCTAAACCTATTTGGAGAGGCGGAGGGTCTTTCTTGCTTGGGCTCAGTCGGCTGTGCATTATTAGAGAACGTGGAACGGAATTTGAAAAGATCGCTGGCTGCTCCTGGAGGAATTTGGAATTTTAGTTTTGGTGCTAGGACAGAAAATGATCGTTTTAACATTTCTAGGGTACAACCTGAAAATTTACCCGGACCAGATCATCATCTAATTTAGAAAGCCCGTGCGACATCTGTTGTCCCGCATGCAGAGAAGTTGGCTAATTACAGATATATCGTGAGAAAGGCGAATAAATAGATGTATTTTTTTGGGCTAAAAAGAGAATTATAATATTAGGTTGCCACATTTTTCTACCACTTAGCACCCAACAAAATCGAATTTGGGTCTGTTGGCTTCTCAACCTCGCTGAAAGATGTCTGGTAAAGCCGCGATTGCAGAATGCCGGCGCCGGCACTAAATTTGGAACTCCATGATAATAGCTCTTCGGCAATGTCTGTATTTTTTGCATCTGATAAATCCAATACCCCGATTTTCTCGTACACATCCTTTACTTGTGTGAGCCACTCTTTCTCCAGACTGGGTTGCGGGCTGGAAATCTGGCCTCCGCCGTTAATACACCCGCCAGGACACGCCATAATCTCCACGTAATCACATTTGGAAGCATCTGCGGGTTCTTCCCCACTAGACACTAAAGAACTTATCTTTGCGCCTATACGTGCACGTCGCCTGGCTGCAAGAGGATTGACCTTGGCTGTCTTGGCACCTCCAGGAGCCGGTTTGAGTCTCCTCACCAAATTCTGAATGTTCCTGAACCCGTTTACTACTGCAGCAGATGCGATTTTGTCTTCTTTGTGCATTAGCCTCATTTCATAAATGTCAGAGTTTTTGCCTTCGATAGTCACAAGTCGAAAGTCCTCTTCCGTGTATCTGTTCAGGTCTGTGTGTATGAGATGATTCTTGTAAATATTCAAGTAGTTATGGGCATAACCTCCAGATTGCGAACCAGAGTCATTAGCCCACGACAATTCTTTAAATGGCCAAGATTTTGGGGCAGCTTCTTTATAATGGTCTTCAATTTGTGTTTTAGGGAGTGACCCGAGCCCAGAATCTGGGATTAACGAGTACTCGGAATTCTCGATCAAGTTGACCAACTCCTTCGCAGTCAAGACACAGTCAACATCGGCCGAAGTCAACTCTTCACTTGTTTCTGGGCGGGCACTCTCGAGCTTCTTATCAAAGCATGGCATGATTGATAAGTGGTATATATCGTCTCGTGGTACCTCAAGTTGTTCTGCGGTCAATGTTTTAAGAATGCAGCCGGTGATTTGCTGGGCAGATTTGACATTAGACATATATGGCAAAACGTATGGATGGGTTTTTTCCGCATACAATACCCACCCCGGACAAATCGAAGAGAGAACAGGGGACGTGCTTGTACCTGATTTTCTTTGCATTAATTGACGGGATTCTTGTATAAGCGATAATTTCCTGCCAAGAGCGGTGCCCACAACAAATTTGAAACCTAGCTGGTTTTGGAAAAAATGGATCAACAATGTGTCCATTTCATCAACAGAATACCCATATGCATGCGCTAGTGATGCCCTTGATTGGTGAGATATGCTTGCGACAAAAGTCTTTGTGCCCTCTCGAAGAGCTTTTAGAAGCTGGTCATGGCTGTGTTGAGCAACAAGGACTTCCTCAGCTGACGTGATACACCCTGAACAAGCAAGGCAGTCTGCTAAAGATATTTGAGCGGCAGAAAGGGTGGAAACTTTGCCATCGATCTTGGATATTTCGAGCGGATCACCATTTTCATCGATTTGAATCTCAACCTCACCTGCATTATCTGCAGCTTCGGCAGGAGCCTCTACTGGTTTGATACAGGCTACGCCGGGAGATATGAAATCATTAAGGTCGTCCGCAGATAGAATAGCACTCATAAAAAGCAGTTATTACTACAAGATTTGCTGACTAAGAGGCAACGCATCAATAGCATGGCATCTCATGGTGTAAGGATGCATTCTTGCCAACCCCGCGGTCGCGGGACCGCTTACTTATCTCGGTAATAATTGGCGGTACTCTCTCCCGAGGAAAAGCCTCATGTCAGGCAGCAGTGATTGGTTGCAACATGATACTAAAACGTTGAGACAAGTTGCAAAACAAATCAGAAAAAAGAAAAGTGGAAGGCCTTCAATCGAAAGCATTTGATAAGAACTATTTCAGATTATTCTTAGAAATACTCATACATCGCTTTTGGTGTCACATGACATTGACTTTTGTCCCTAAAGTAACTATATGCAAGTCGGTATGCGGCCACAGCTAGTAGAAAGCACTAAGCGTGAGTCAAAGTTACTGACAATTTCTGTAATTTTATAGCGAAGGGTGCCCGCGGGTCATGCTTTCGTGATCTATTAGATTGCTTAGTAGGTTTAAGTCGATTTTATTCACGACTAATGTGCAGATCTCCCAGTATCTCTTCTTTCTTTTTTTTTATAATGAAACAAAAATTTTGGACCACGATTTGTAAAGAATCATCCGCGGAATTTTTAAATCATGACTCACTTTCTCAAAACAAGGCAAAAATCTCACACTTCAGTAGTGGATTTCGAAGTGCAATTATTTACAAATGTGAAATATATAGTAAAAAAGGGAAAAAGCCTAAGATCTCAAGAGGTTTCAAAACGTCAAGAGAAAGTTGATCGGAAAAATTTCTGCTTCAAAAGATTTACGCAACTATTTATCCTTCTCGATCTAAAACATGGGCCCGTCTGAATTGAAATCCTTGGTGCGCGTATGTTCTCGAAACATTTTAGTGCATATTTGCATTCTCGGAAAAACCAAGGCATAACTACACCAGAAAAACCAAGGCCAATTTCAATCCTTCCTTGCGTCGAAGTAGGTTTATTCATCAAGCCTTTCGAATTTGTGTCCTATAAACTGTGTCAATTCATTCTGGATTATTTTTTACCTGGTAGTATAATTAGCAATTGCCTTACATCATTTCTTGGCAGCCATGGATTTAGATAATAAAGAGGAGTCTTTAGTGCAGAACCCACCGAAAGGTAATCAGGGTGGCGACGCTTCCCGGTCAGGGGATTCCAAAAGACGCCGCGTTACAAGGGCTTGTGACTACTGTCGTCTTAAGAAGGTAAAGTGTGATGGTAGACAGCCGTGCATACATTGTACTGTTTATTCTTTCAAGTGCACATATGACCGACCAAACACCAGAAATAGGAAAGCAGGCTTCACTCCGCGTCCGAGCGTACCTCAATCCACGGCTTTGCTTCAGCTGATTGCAATGAGCAAGCAACCATCAGTGAGCACAATCAACGAGAATTTGATACTCAGCCAGAACATCCTAAACTCGCTCTTCCCTTCAATCGGCTTTAACTTCTTGGATGATAAACCACAGGAATTTGACTTCAAGAAGTTTCAAACGGTATTGTCCCATTTGCAATCGAAGAACCCATCGAGCTTAAATGTTCACGATATAAGCGACATGTACTTGAATGAGGCCAACATATCCCAATCTCCAGCCCAACAACCAGAGTCTCATCACACATCCACTCCAGATGACCTGATAGGTGCGGAAATTAAAATATTATTACCTCCAAAGGATGTTGCTTTACAACTTATCTACACTACTTGGACTAAGGCTTGCGTTTTATTCCGCTTTTACCATCGCCCGTCTTTGCTCCAGGAAGTTGACTTGCTTTACAGTCTTGATGCTCTACAATACACCGACAGACAACAAAAGTTCTTGCCATTCATGTACTCGCTTTTAGCATGCGGCTCCCTTTTTTCCAAAAGTTCGGACAAAAATGTCAACAATGAATCTCTTGAAGATGACGGCTTTAGATACTTTTTGGAGGCTCGGAAGCTCATAGACATCACCAATGTGAGTGATATTCCTTCGATTCAAACGATCGTAATGATGATTATCTACCTTCAATGTTCTGCGCGTCTTTCGACCTGTTATTCATACATTGGAATAGCGCTTCGTAGTGCTTTAAAAGAAGGTCTTCACCGAAACCTCGAAGTATTTCATTCGCGCAGGAAACTTGATCCGATTGAAATTGACACCCGCAAAAGATTATTCTATACCATTTACAAAATGGACATTTATATCAACTCTCTCTTGGGGTTGCCTGGATCTATTAATGAGGATGAGTTTGATCAAGAGTTTCCTCTTGAGCTTGACGATGAACTCATAACCAGAGAGGCTTTCCTCATTGAGAAACAAAATGGTCGGCTTTCATCTTCGGCTTGTGCAAATCATCACACAAAGTTGACAATGTTACTATCACGCATTGTCAAAGAGTTGTATCCAATTAAAGTCAAACCCAAAGTCGGGGTTCAACAAGCATTACCTAACATACATGACACAGTGACAAATTTGGAGTTTGAATTGAAGAATTGGATGGAAAATGTTCCCCTAGAGTTACGCCCCACTGATCCTAGCAACGCGTCGGGGGACTCGCATATCCCTGATCGGTTCAAATTAGCGAATTACTATCTTCATTTTGCTTTCTTAAACTGTCAAATAAGTTTATACCGACCATTTATTCATTACATCAGCAATGGAAATCAGTCGAAGAATGCCGACCCTAGATCTTTGATCAGAGGAAGGAATTGCATCAAGGTTGCCAGGTTGGTAGTGAAACTTGCCAATAAGATGATCGACCAAAATCTTTTGGTTGGCACATACTGGTTCTCTATGTACACGATTTTTTTTTCAATAGCATGCTTGGCATACTACTTTCATTTTGCCAACTACAATAATCTGAAAAATAATCTTGGAGGCGTGAATTATGCTGGGGTTTACTTCGATGATGACTTGAATATCGACATGATTCGAAACGATATTGAAATCGGAAAAAAAGTCTTGGACAATATGAAGAATATGTCTCATTCTTCCATGCGAATCTACAACATATTAAACAAGTTGTTTGAGCAGTTAAACCGCAAGACAGCCACAAGTTCAATGAGAACCAATCAAGTTACAAATTTTGATACAACCAATGATGATATGGTTAAAGTGAGTATTTCAAATTTTGAAATGATCAACCAATTCGATCGTGATGTTAAACTCAATAACCAACAACAGAATAATATCGATGCAAACGGGCCTGGAACACCAATGATGGGGCTATTTGACTTTGCTCGCGAGAAACAGCCGGTTGCAAATGATGCGCCTGAGAATAAGGAGGTTCTGACAAATGATGACTACAGATCACTTTACAAGCCTGATTCATCTGAGGGTACGCAAAAACACCAACCAGAAACAAGCGAGCTATTTCTCAACAAGGACAAAGACCAGGAAAACGACATTCTTGAAGATTTTATTCAGCCACCAGTCAATTATGTTCCAGGCGTCATCGATGCCCTTGACACACAAATTTTTGGACGTCTTCTCCCACCATATATGCTCGAGGGTAATATTCGACAAGCTGGTCAACCAGGAGTGGATAGATCTTTTGAGGCGATGAATGTGGATGGCTTTCAATATGATCCAGACTATTCTCAATTTGAAGACGGCAATTACGAAACGGACCCACTTGCTTCTCTTGATCCATTTTAGGCACAGTTTTGCAAGCTGAGTTGATAATACTATTTGGAGTCGACTCGGTCAAAGTCAATTGGGATTCTTTATGAAGAGAAATATCATATTCAAATTTTGACTCTCAGGACCCAAAATTTAACTTCCCGGTCTAAGCAATCTCACAAAACTAAATAAAGTTATCTAATCGTGATGTCATTTATTTAAAAACTTTATATTAATAGATCATATCATCTCAAATTACAAGCCTTAAAAAGATTTTTAGATCTCGGATATCACATTAAAAAGCTACCACTCTTCACCCCAAGCGTCATCTTCTTCAGGGTCAACACTCAAGTCAAGCTTGAGGGTTGATCCAGGTTGCTTTTTGGTCGAAGTTAAAGTTAACTTTGAGGTATGGTTAGATGATTTGATAGATTTATGTTCTCCTGAGGTCTTTACGGGGTTCCGGGAAACTGGAAGACCCAATTTAGGAAAGGTAGCGACAGGTGTCTCGACAGGTGCATCAGGATCTTCCCACTGGTCATCATAATCCAGAGCGTCATCCCAGTCTAATGGGTTGCTCTTTGAAACATTTGGCGAAGAAATTCTGTTGATTTCAGGAGTAGATGTGTTGATCGTTTTATCAAGTGTACCATTTATTGGA
The DNA here is from genome assembly GCA_030569435.1 of Metschnikowia koreensis. Classification (NCBI taxonomy): domain Eukaryota; kingdom Fungi; phylum Ascomycota; class Pichiomycetes; order Serinales; family Metschnikowiaceae; genus Metschnikowia; species Metschnikowia koreensis. Next base: position 49,878 of record JAJMKX010000287.1, on the reverse strand, counting down.
TTTGACTCTGTAGCAACTAAACGATTGACGACACTCCAACCGATAGACAATGAACTTTTAGGTTCTGGAATAGCTGATTCCGAGCCTGGTGGTGCACCAGAGGTGCTTTTATAGAATTCCTTTTCTTCAGCATCTTCGTCTTCCTCGTTTTGAGGAAGTGACAAGGCATGCTTCTCGACAGAGTCAAGATATAAATCGAATATACGCTTAGACTCTTTTCTGACTTTGAAAGACTTTGGGTCCATCAAAGAAATTGCCAAATGGCCCAAGATTTTGGAACAAATTTCCTCGAGCGAAAAGTTTTCGATAAGCCTTTCAAATCCCGATAAAGCAGCCAACTTACAAGGCGTAAATGAGTCTCTGAGTGATTTTGCAAGCGCGGTTATCACAACACTGTTCCGGGATGTTGAATATATCTTACTCGAAATATTAATAATCAATATCAACGTGTTTGTTCTTATGGAGGGCTTGGGGTCCATCTGCAGCTTTGCTAGTATTTTGAGAAGATCCTGGTTGATTTGTTTCACACTCACCTTCTCTATGATTGATGTAATGGAAGTCAAAGTTGTTTCCCGGATGAGGAAATTAGTATCTTGTAGGCCAGTAAGTAAATTAATAAAGACTTTTGCCTGGACCTCGGAGTCGGTCAAGCGCTCGCGGAACTCGGGTAAATACTTCAAGAGAATGAGACGGATTGCCCTGTCTGAGAGAGCAAAAGCATCAAAAATGATGGGCTTAATGAGTTTGGAAAACATATTCTCCGGAAGACCTGAGCTTAATTTCAAAATATGATTTAAGAAGACCGATGTTGCTTCTTGTCGACTTGCGTGATCTTCTGGGGTGGTATTGACCGTTGGCTTTTGGTTCACCAAGTGATTATATTGTTGAATGATTTCTGGTAGAACTTTGTGTTCAAGAAATCCTGGAGGCAAATTACCCTCGATGTACTCAGTAATATCGTTCTTGAAGAACGCCAACTTCGAGCTTTGGTCTTCAAACTTTATATCGTCTAAAAGGTGAGAGAATCTCACTAGTCTGTTTGAATCAAAGTACTCCTGAGTACCTTGAACGAATTTTTGGACAGTGATTCTCGTACTCTGTCTACCAAGTAATTTCGTTACCCACGCAACTAAGGCCTTGGGTAATTTTGCCCGATCCGTTATTGTTATAGCTCCACTAGAAGACACATGAGTTTCGAGAGAGTAAGGGTATTGGAAATCTTTTATCGCAAATAAAGCAACGATGAAAACACCGAGTTTGTAGGCATCAAATTTAAGAGGTGAGACACGGATGGCTTCGGCACCACCTTCTACCACTTCTGGAGGAGTATTCTCATCAAAACCAGGTGAATACGCAGAGAGGCGATATATTGGCTGATCTGGGTCTGAGGTTAAATTGGTGAGGAGCTCAAAACCTAACAATTTCCATTCCCCTTGGGCGTTGACGTACACAGAGGATTCCAAATCCAACTTCCCATGTAAACAGTTTGCCTTTGAATTGATAAATTCCAATGCATGAGAAACGTTATAGATACCATAAATTTTTGCATCGTTCGATATCTTGTCGCCATTTTGTTGTAAATATTTCATCAATGGAGTGATTCTTTCGGTGATAATATAAAGAAACGAGTCGCTTTCGATAAAGTCAACCACCGCAAGAATGCCCGGAAACTTCACCAGTTTCAGTTTCTTAAAACAGTTCATAGCTAACTTTGCGGCGTTGGGATCTGACTGATTTTTCAAGTTGAATTCAAAGATAGAGACAGGCGAATCATTTTTAGGATTGACACCATTGTGGATTGTCCAGACGGACCGACTTTCAGGGTATGTGGAAAAACTAGGGTCTACGACTTTCTCCTTAAACGTATAAGGAATCGAATTCGTCGAAAGAAGGCTCAATGCACCCGAAAGAAAGTTCATTTGCTCAAAGGGGGGAGGGGGTTATTTCACGTTGTTATTTTATGTAAAAAAAGGAACGTGTCCAACAATTATCAATTCGCGCCTTGCGAAGATGGCCGCGGTGGATAGGTGTGAAAACATAGAATAGTTAACTACAATAAATAAGAAAAGTAACAATCTTTAAAAATCATACGTTGGCACATATTAATGCTTCTCATGTCAATTAATTAACCATTTGAATAAAAAAGAAAAAGGTAGAATAGTAATATATATATATGAAAATAGAGTAATATCCGGATAATTTAATCTATCTTTAGACCTCAGTGATCTCACGCGAGCCAGAGCGCAATCTTTGCGCCTCCCCCATTTGGTTGCGAGAAACACTATTCTAATAATGAAAGCAAGCATACCGTGGTACAAATCAATGTCTTCTAAGAAGTTGGGAAAAAATTTCAAGATCACTTTAATGGAAAATAAAAAGATTTTGGTATATGCTCTGGAATAATATCATTATGTAGAAAATGTGATTCCTCCACCAACCTCGCACGGCCCTCAAAAAGCACCTGCATGACAACCTTGCCTTAATCAGCCCAAAACTCATATCACCTCCAATAACAAAACATGATGCGGTCACTTCAGCTTCACAATAGGATGAGAAACATCTTTCTCAATAGTAGACGTTCGGTTCATTTCAACGCCAGAAGGATACGCTCCAAAGAATCATACACACAAACGATGCCAACTCCTTCTTTCAGAAGATCATTTAGCGTCGTTGGGTCTCAACTTAAGATATCTTCAACACCATGGCGCCAGGACTCAACCAGTGGAAATCCGGATCTAGATCTGAAAAGCCATGTTACATCGAACTCTCATGTAAATAACTTGAGTGAATCCACTAGCGAAGCTAAAGCCTTGCCTGAAACAGATTCAGCTTCAAAATTACCACCCAGTAATGGCGAAGCATCAACGAATGAAGAAGCGAGCGCAGACGATTTCCTCACGACTATATTCCAGAATTTGGAGCCTTACATAGACACGTACGCCGTGTATAAGCAACTCATGGACGCAGGATTCACACCGTCACAGGCCGATGAAATCATCAATCTTCTTATCTTCCAGTTGAACACGAAGTTAACTAAGCTCCTGTCAATATACTCACAGTTATATGAACTTGAGAATGAAAGGTATTTGTTTGAAAGTGCGCAGCAGGAATTACATGTTGATATCACACGCAATAGGGAACATCATATAAACGAGGCTATCAACCAAATTAATGCTATGGAACGTGACTACAGCGTTATAAGTGATGAGCTCAATAATCATTTCATCCAAATGAAAAATGATATACAAGTGGCCATCAACGACCAAAAGTCCGAGAATACGCTTATGAGCAAGAAAATTATGTTGCGCATGCAAGAAACCAACCACAAGATTACGACGGAGCTTAATATGGCAATGCGACTGGAAATAGAGTCCTTGCGTTGGCACTTATCGCGGTGGGGATTAATAGCTATTTTGATATCGATTATCACTGCTTGTATTGGATTCTACGGTTATAGAAGTCGACACAAGAAGCAACTAACGGAGAAGAACGAGTTCGTGCCATTGGTAATTTATGAGCCCAGCGAATTTGACGAGGATGACTATCATACCGACCTCGATCCTAATGCTGTATAGATCAAACGTTGTCATCAAATTCACCAATATTTTTATAAGACAACATCCGCATATAACTAGTGTATATCAGGGAAGTTATAGTACTTAGGTTTATCAAAGTACGTTGAAGGAAACGATGAAGTAGTCTTTGTGGATTTCTTTTCTTCTTAATCATTTTTTTTTTGTTTTGGATTTGGTCGGATACTTATTCCGGTCACGACTTCCACGGATCACGTGAGCGGATTTCTTCCATCAAAGTTTGTGCTTGCTCCACATCTCTTTCCCTTACACCATCCTCGAAAATGTCAGAAGGAAATAGTGCTTGTAAACCCTTCGCTTGTGCCATCCAAGACTGCTTACAGCAAAACGGGTACAACGAAGCCAAATGCACTAAGGCAATAGACGAGTTGTATAAGTGTTGCAAGGAATTTTATGAGAGCAATGGTCCCGAAGCAAAAAGCGTCTGCTGTCCAAAGTTTAACTTGCTCCAGCTCAAACTCAAGCAAAGGCTGTTGGGTAAAATAGACGCCGAATTGATTCCGCAAGGAAGACGCTAAAGCGGTTTTTCGAGCTTAATTTGGCGCTCGAATTACTTGAAATAGGTTATAAAAAAATTTACGGTCTTCAAAACTGAGGCGTAGAATGTTGAAGATTGAAACGATCGAGATGTTTCGAAACGTTAAAAATGTAAGTTAAGAGCCGTGATACTATTCAAAGATAAATAGCACAACGTAAAGGCCGTTAGAACTAGTTGATCTAAGGTTTACCCGAGCACGAAGGACCACATAGTGGTATAGATTACATGTAGAAGAAGTCATGCAAACCGTGACTCTAATGGGCGCCTATAGACATATGAGGAAAAAAGAAGGAATATTAAATCAGCGCGAAGCGAAGAGTGACTTTTATATCAGTCACACGAAGCGGGTAACCCCGAGACTCAGCGACACATGGGGTATAGACGGGTTTTGGTGTTTACTGAAAATTTTCAATTTCAAGGAAAATAATTCTGATTTATGTAAAGTTTATACTTATAAATTATATATGTCTTTGATTCGGTCTCTATTTTATCCTTTTGAATAGTCCCTTTACGGCTTTCGGTCATATTCCCTGAAATCGGGCATGAGTCCCTTATATTCCGAGTCGTCTGTAAGCCACATAGCCGTTCCCGTAAGATTTTGTACTGAGTTACTAATTTTGGCATGCTTTTCAAACTCTTCAGACACCTCTGGGATATCCTTGGGGTCAACTCCAAGATCCATAAGCTGTTTCCTCAATATGGCGATATGCATGGACATCTTGAAGCATCTTTTTGAAACATCAACTCTTTCCTTAAGAGCCCGGAGATCTTGTTGCTTGCGAGCTTTAAGGAAATTCTGCTGCTGGATCTGTAAGGTCTTTCTGTTGATGACGGTGGTTTCTTGATTTATTTTCTCTGCTTTCAACCGTGCTTGATAGTTATCGAGAGCGAAATATATCAATGTTACCATAGCTAGAAGTCTAGCAAAGTCTTTAGAAGCATTCTTTTGTGCTGGCTTTATGGGTGACAGTTCCTCCTGAGGAATTATAGGATCTTTGACTGCCTCCACGGATTTTGGTGAATTGTATTGCAGGGGAATTGAGTTGGGATCACTAAAAAATGTAGGTCCTTGTCTTCGTTGCGACCAAAAGCGACTATTTGAGAATCGCCTTAGCTGAACTCTTTGTGTGCCAATGAATTTTTGGAACATTGGATGTTGCGAAGAGATTGTTCTAGTCTTCTTTGTTGGTTCTCTTAAGTTGCAGTCACGCCGCGATTACTAAAGAGTTGCGAGGCAACCCACGCAAATTGAATAGCAATTATCTGACAAAAAAAAAATTACTGAACTGGTGGAAAATCACACTACCGGGCATAGAAGAGAAGTTTGATATAATAAAAACACCACCTCTAAACTATTACAACATCTGCACGTGAATTAGTATTTATAGTGAATGTATTTCTCATGTCATCGCCTTACGAAATCGCATTACTCGAGGGATAGACGCTCTTTATATACTCAACATACTTGCTTAACGGGCTTTTCCATCAGCAGCCTTGATGTGCAAGATGTCACCATCCTCCACAAAGTAGTCCTTACCCTTTTGCATCAACTTACCGGCAGACTTCACGGCAACTTCGTCTCCATACTCGATGAAGTCATCGTATCTCATGACGTTTGCCAAAATAAAAGTTCTTTCCAAATCGGTGTGGATAGTACCAGCAGCCTGTGGGGCAGTGTACCATTTTCTGATGGTCCATTCTCTAACCTCATCGGCACCACCAGTAAAGAAGGAGATCAAGTCCAACTTGTTTCTCATGGTGGTGATAATCTTAGGGAAAGCAGAGCCAGCACCAATTTCCTTGATGTAGGCATCTCTCTCCTCGTCGGTCTCCAAAGAGGCCAAGTGGGACTCCATCGAGACGGAAAGAGGAATGACAACGTCACCTGGCGAGTTGGTGTCAACCCACTCCTTGATCTTCAACAACCACTTGTTCTTCTTTCTCACGTAGTCTCTTTCACTCAAATTAAGCAAGTAAATACATGGCTTGGCGGTCAAAAGGAACATAGAGTTGATGACCTCAACCTCCTTCTGGGTCCATTTCTGGTTAGCAATTCTGCCACCAGACTCCAACAATTCAATGATGTGCTTGACCAACTCGGCCTCCTCCTTCTTTTGCTTGATCTCCAAAGATTGACCACCTCTCTTAGTGATCTTCTCCACAGCTTCCAAGTGCTTTTGGGCAAACTCAATGTCCTTCAATCTCAACTCGTCCTTGATAATTTCCAAGTCATTGATAGGGTTAACCTCATCGTTAATGTGGATGATGTCAGCATCCTCGAAACATCTAACAACCTGGTAAATGGCATCGACGGCTCTGATGTTGGCCAAGAAATTGTTACCCAAACCTTCACCAGCATGGGCACCCTTAGTCAAACCAGCAATATCGTAAATAGTCATGAAAGCAGGAACCTCAGACTTTGGCTTGTAGATCTCGCACAATTTGTCGAAACGAGCGGATGGAACAATGACTCTGGCCTCTTCTGGCTCAATGGTAGCAAAAGGATAGTTGGCAGGGTTACCAAGAGGAGACTTGGTGATGGCCTGGAAAAACGTGGACTTACCGACGTTCGCCAAGCCCACAATACCGGACTTCAAATTGTTACCTGGTCTTCCAAGCAAAATAGGCTTTTCGACAACTCCCTTCTTTTTTGGTGGCATTTTGGTTGTTTGGTGTTAAGTGTACTGTAAAATTTTTTTTCGGTTGCGTCGATTTTTTCTCCGTGAGTGAATATACATATACACGACCACTGTGTCTAGTGAATGTTGCGCTCAAGGGAGATTCAAAGAATAGAAGGAAGAAGGGAAATCAATGCCAACAAATAACACATTTTGAAATATTTTAAACAGTGAAGCTGTTGGAATATATTCTTTTTTTTTTTTTTTTCAAATACAACCCACAAATGGGTTGTATTTCAATTGACTGTTTCTCTTTTTCTACGGAGTCTCAAGGTCTGCTCACTCTAATTTCGCAGTTCGTGAGATATTGTTTATTTCATTTTCTAGGGTCTTTACAGTTGGTTTGAGATTAAAAGAGAAATAATACTACTAGAAGCCAGAAAGATAATAACCTATTCATATTAGTCTGAGTAAGTTTAGTTTATTCGTGATTCCTTTGAAATAAAATACTTGATATTTCTTCTCATTCCCTCCCCTGCTGAATTTCTCGTGCGCACGAGACTATGATTTGTTCCACTCAACCTGGTGTGCGCACACACCAAAATTTCCATTAACAAACGATCCTTCGTTAAGAATGTTTAAGTTGCCTGCTACCATGCTCAGGTTTAGAACGGTGAGAACCTTCTCGACATCGTTTGCCAAGTTCAATGCACCAAAATCTTCCTGTGCTGCGGGTACCGTGTTGAACTTGAAGGTCAGAAAAAACGGCGATGAGCCAGTCGCCTTGGAAGACCATGAATACCCAGAATGGTTATGGGATATCCTTGACAAATCTAAGTCAGCAGAGGACCTTAAGGAAACCGACCCTATGAAGTGGAGAAAAAAGCAAAATGCCAAGAGAAACACGGCAAGAATTAAAAATAACAATTTCCTTTCGCAAATGTAAAGCGTGGACCGCAAATAGCATCACATATTCCTGTAAATACCAGAATACACAATTATCAAGTACAATTAGCTTTTGCATGCTGTAACACGAATGTCTTTTGTTAAACTCTATATCTACCAAGGGTTACTTTCTATGTCATCTACACCCCATTCCTTATGTGCCAAAGACAGTGGGGGTTGCATCTGCTTAAAGAGCTCGTCACCCTTGAACCCTTTCTTCTCATCTTTTGGGGCCTTTTCATCAAATTCCTCCTTTTGTATTGGGGATTCAGCGTCCAACGATTCTGATTCGGTATCACTTTCTTCATAATCATAAGTGTCGTTCACATTATCGTTCTTGTTTCGCGTCAAGATGATGTCAACATCATCCATGATACTTATAGGTAAAGTGGGCTGAAACTTCTTTGCGCGAAGTCTCTTCACACCCCCAAGGCCAGCGCCATAATTAGCGATGAGCTCACTCGAGTTGGGGAGAGATACCCCAAAGACGTAGTTGGGGTTAAGATAAATATAAACTTCTTTCAGTAAAAAGGTCGACTGTGTCATATAATGTAACTTGCTCTTGGATATTTGTGCTTCTCCTTGTTCTGTAACCAACCGCTTGAGAAGTTGGACAAGAGGTTTGGGTATTTTCTTTTCCTGAACTTCATAGCGGTAAAGTTTGGAAGTTAATTTAACGAGCTGATAGTAATTGAGCGTCTCAAACTCATTGATGGTATTAATTAGTGATTCTTCATCATCTAAGCCTGACATCACCTGGAGCCACTGTAAAAGTTCGATCGTGGGGAGCAATTGAGACTTTGCGATATGATAAAGGGAGTTGTAGTAGAAAGACAAATAATGCGGGTCATTAGACACTTCTTTATCTTCCAAAAGTGAAATATTTTTGGGGATATCTGATTCATTAGAAGTTTTCAAAAGCGCCCAAACACCACCAATTCGGTCTGGCTTATGAGAACGGAAATTATGAGAGCGCAACCAGTCTTCCAAGGCTGAAATATTCAATCTTATTTGCATTGCCTTAATCCTGGAACAGTAACGAGAATTTCCAATCAAGCGATTGAAAATTATCGCATTGATATAGTAAAACACCTGCGAAAAGGTTTGGAGACGAATCAATGGATCAACACCGTGTATTTCGAGAACGTAATACAAGGCACCCAAAACTTGTACATATCTGAGCGGGGAAGGTTTCATCAACTCGTTGAGAGATGGAGGATAGAGCATATTCAAGATATCATCGTAAGTATTTGGATGCTTTTTCTGCGACTTGAAAATATTCCAATCCTTCGCATATAAAACACTGGATGCATCAACCAAGCTCGTAAAATTAAGCATACAATCATCAGCCAACAAGTTAAGACGAGAGTTGATAGAAAACGACAACGTGGCGATCAAAGACTGAGTGAGATTCAAAAGTTCTGTCAAAAATTTGGGATACTGGCTGTATAAATCTGCTCTTGTAAGATAGAAATGTAGAAATTGGGTAACAGAAAGCCAATAACTGAGCAAGACAATATCTCCTGCACCACTAGCTACCTTTTTGTCGTTTTGATCTCCGGTGGTCAAAGCCATATTGAAAACACCCGACTTGGTATTTGTCACTGACCGTAATCTTGTTATAAAACATTCAAAGAGAAACTCGGTGAGATCTTTTGAGTTAACCTTACTATGCGAATAATGGATCAACTGAAAAATGATAGCCGCGGGAGCTTTTGTATTGTGCTGCTGGGAGGTAGATCTAGTTCTTAAATCAAAAATATAATCAAGAAGCGAAGGGATGTCCAGGTCCAGAAACTTAATGAACTGGTCGGGAAGTGGCTTTTGGTAATTGAAATCCGGCGTTTGTGCAAGATGACTATCCAATGCCAATTCTGATTCTTCATCACCGCTATCTTCATCATCCAGCGATTCCACGGTATGGTTAGCAGCAAGAGTTTGCATACGGATTTTGAAAGTCACGTCATCGACCAGAGTGTTGTTTGTATCACCAAATGTATGAAGTGGATACACCTCTGTTTCTTTAGAGCCATTTTTAAACAAATTGTGTGTCTTGAAATAGTTGAAAATCTCAGTGGTGCTTGATGATGCAAGTGACAATGCATTAACGCCACTTCCATTTGGCGAGAGTTCCGAATCGGCGCCATATTCAAGAAGCAACGAAACAATTGAGACATCTTTTGAAGCAATTGCCCACATGAGCGGTGTATATTTTGTAGATGAAGTATCTGGAACATCAGGGTCGATTTCGTGGATTCTAAGCAACGATTCAACAATCGCATTTTGGCAGAAAGAGACGGCGAAAATTAACGGCGAATAGCCATTGTCATTACTCGGAAAAAAGGCTTCTAAAATCCCGGAGTCTTTCCTAATAGCCGCTTCCGTTGCAACTAAATCCCCATCACAAATAGCAGAGAAAAACTGAGCCGTGGTTGCTGCACTATTATCCAGACTGTGCAAAAGATCACTTTCTAATTTTTGTTTAGCATCGAGAATGCCGGCAAAAAGAAGATTGCGGGGATCCGGGCCTGTGTTTTCCAAAGAAAGCACAAACTCAGAGGGGGTAGTGTCCGTCCACAAATCCATAGCAAAGTGTCGTTATTATTTGTGTGGTAATATTTTGATGAAGCGAGCCAAAAGGTATGTATAGTGGTAGGAGAGCTCGGTGCTGAAGAAGGTCCACGCGGCCCGGCATGCGACTACAAGCGTGGCAGGATGACCTTGATAAGCGTTAGATATGGGATTAAAAGTTTTAAAAGAAAGTAAGAAACGAAAAACGGAGGTAATGACACTGCTGAATCTGAACATTGATGTTTCACATTGACAAAGAGAGATAAGGCCCCTTATAGTCAATCGTGTGGAGCCGCAATTCAATTTTCTGTGGTGATCCCACATTGCCCCCTCAAAACCTACAACTGCCGTACTGCGCAAATGAGTAGGGAGCTAAGGGCTTAACCCTAATTGAAAAGGGCTCTATACATGACAAAGAAGATATAGGAGAAGAAAAAACACGTTTTTATGATTTTAATAAGAATCTCAACAGATAAAATATTAAAGAGCATTATAGGAAAGCACATCAGTCATATCTAATACACTAAGTCTTAACTAATTGTGCTTGGTCCAGGTTCGGCTGGAAAAAGCTTAATGCCATCCGCCCCAGCGCGGCGCGCCCAAACTTTTCGAAAGTTTCGGCGGGAATCTGGCCGCGTATGTACATCTGTTTAGGTCGGGAGCCTCTGCAAGCCACGTCTGGCACTAAAAACATCAGCTTCTCTCGACCTTCCTCCCTTCCTTTTCTTTTCTTTTTGTTTTTTATTTTATTTTATATTCGCCGTTTTTATATATTATATCGGATTTATTTCCGGTCTACAATATAAAATAAAGGAAATTCCAACCAGAACCTGCACATTTTTTTTATTATCTGGCCGTCACCTTTGCACCGAGACCTCCGAGAAAAGCTTGCTCTGACCTATTGTGTTGTACCATCACATTGTCAAAAATAGGAGTGACATAAAATCAAAAACATGGCTTCTCGTACCCAAAGACGAATCATATATATAGCACTTGTGCTATTCTTCGTGGCTGGCCTTGTCATTGTGGAAAACCGGCCACATCGTGAAGAGGAACACTCTAAATTTTTCTCTTCTATTCAAGACATGATGCTGACAGAGTTACATGGCTACCTCCCGACTGATACAACCGGTCTGCAAGGAGCTAAATCGCTACAACAAAAGCCACTGGATTCTTCCAAAGAAAGCGGATCCCACGATGACATTGAGCTTGAGGCCTGTACGACACTCAATCCAATGAAAGGTTTCATTGACCTCCGGGGTCTCTCTAATTATGGACTCGAAGGGAAGTTGCAGCCGTGGTTGGCTAAAGATTATGAGTCCAGCAGGAACTTCACCCTCGGAATCTGCCTGTCGCCTGTTAAAAAATCAGTGTTAAACGCTGGCGTTTTCAAAGATTCTGTGAATGCATCACAGGTGGGTGCTTACTACATCGACCCAGAATCACAGAAGTACGTTCTGATGGGCCAGTTTTCGGGGAAACCTGTTTATAAAGGACGCAAATTGACGTTGACTTACGAAAATGGCTCCTACTGTGACTCTATTGTGGGCATAGATGGTCAAAAAATTCGTAGAAGCACAGTTATCACTTTCACCTGTGACCGTGAAATGCTCAACAAAGCCCAGGTTTCATATATCACCTCAAGTCAAGAATGTTCCTACATGTTTGAGGTTCGGTCTCACTATGCATGTCCCACGGCTGCTAAAGCCGATAATTTGGCCGCAATCTGGATTTTCCTCTTGATTCTCATGGCCGCGTTGTTGGTGTTTTTCTCGGGAAGTCTTCTTATAAAGTTTTTGAAGGTTCCGCCGCCTGGATATACTTCAACTCCTTCCAGCAAACCTGATGCATTTTAGAAGCCTCAAATAGAGAGAAATAGAAGAAGAACAGCACACAGGATAATGTGAACAAGCAACAGTTATACATAATACATCACTTACCTTGAAGATTTATATCAGTATTTATAATTAATATTTTCTTATTTTAAGTGTGTTTATGTTATCCAAACAAAATTTATACGTGGATTAAGCAGCCCCGCTGGCAACAACTTCAGCAAATCCCTCTGTCTCTGCCTTGACTTGCAACTTTGCGACAACCTTCCCTCCTGTGGAAGCCAATCTAATCTGGACCCCCACTTTTCCGCCCCACACGTCCTTACCCAAAGTCTTCAAGACATGGGAAGTAGTATCGGCTGGAACATAGTCCGAACCATCTAAAGGCATCGAGTTAAATGTCTTGACGAGTTTTGTAACGGCATTTTCGATTGTGTTCACACCACTTACCGTAACAACACTGCTATCCTCAAATGGCAATTGCTCGAATACGGCCGTGAAGTTTGAGTTGTAAAATGGAGTGATATAGTCACCAGCATTGACCTCCAAGTCCTCAACTTGGTATTCATCCTCGATTCCCTCATCAGTTGGGTCGACGTTTCCATCTTCATCAATGATATCCTTAGAAGTGTAACTAATCGTGTTACCAAAAGCAGCCAAGATATCATCATCGCCGATAGCAGGCGTGGAGAAGGAGACATAAACGCTTCCGGTCTGATCTGGTCTCAATTCAGGCAATGGAATGACAAAGTCCTCTTCATACAACTCATTATCTGGCTGAACAACAACAGAAACATCTTGCAATACCAAAGAAGGTAAGGTGTTGGTGATGTCGTATTGGATAACAAGCTTTTGCGTGTCAATGAAGAAATGTTTGACGGCTGTGACCACAAACTCGTTCTCTTTGTCTGTTAAGTATACAACGCTGCTGGAAGATTTGGTCAATTTTCCATATTCAGCAAAGTCTGGGATTTGTGCCAAAGCAGTAGAATATTCTTGTTGCTTTAAGTATTCATCTGCAGATCCAGACTTAGTTGACTCCGTGTTTTGAGAGTCGGAGGATCTTGTGACGTTAGCAGCATCTTCATGAACTGCACCCTCGGCGGAACTCTCTAATTTGTTAATCTTCTTGTTGTATTCCAATGACTTGAATTCTTCGGACGAAAGAAGAGGAACTTCACTAATGTCAAAGCTTGTCGTAAAGTTAGACTCGTCATTGAGGTAAGTGGTCAACTTGTTTTCCAAAGCCGCCAAATTGAATTTGGAGTCGTTGACGATAAGTTTTGTTTTACGGTTGTCGATAAATCTCAATGACAAAGTGGCACGGTCTCTGACCTCGTCATCAACATCCTTCAAGCATCTGCTCAATAAGATTTTAACATTCGAGGAAACCTGCTCGTCGCAGAGTGCAGCAAACTTGGCAAGCGCAGTAACAGCGGAGGACCTAACGATTGAGTTCTCTAATACCAATCTGTTGTATATGTGTCTGATATAGTAAGATGGATTTGTTGTCTTTGGACCTTCATCACCCAACAAGTGCAAGATACGCACCGACAACTCAGTGTATTCGCAATCCTCAATAAACTCACACAAGTTCATCAAGATAAGTTGTTTGGCGCTTTCATCAGGCAAAAACTTGATCAAGTCGAACAATGCTTCAATAATTGTGGACTTCAACTGCAATGAACCATCGTCTCTCAACAAGTCAGAGAGAAAAGCCACCAATTTTTTGTGCTTGGATGGGAATTTCAACGCTAAGTTTTCGATGGCGTCGATAATCACGATCTTAAAGTCCTCTGTGATCTCGTCCATCAACGAGGTCATTTTGGCGATCAATCTGTCGACACTTTCGGAGCTGGTGGACTCAATAGTACCCGCTCCCAATGTCTTCAACAAGGTTGTGATTGCCAAGGTGGAAATAGATCTGTTTGGATCGTTGATCAAGCTCTCCAACTCCAAGTTGACCACCAACACTTTTTCAGGGTGCTTCATCGAAATCTTGTTGATCAATCTGACGGCGGCAAAACGGGTCGCAGTGCGAGGCACTCCTAACAATTTCTGCAAAGTGACGATCACAACCATAAATCCATCGTCTGGAATGAGGTGCTGCAAGCTTGTCAACGTCTTACAGGCTTCTAATTCGACCATGTCGGACTTGTGTTTCAAGAAACCGGCCAAAATAGGGTACAAGTGAGACGTCAAAGTTCCATCGTCGACCAAGACCTTGTTGATGTATCTAATGAGCTGGATGATCGACAAAGAATTTTTCAACGAAGAACCTTCGTGCAATGAGGTGATGAGCTTCATCAACGACATTTTGTCGTGGTTCCGCAATTGATACAACAAGCCTAAAGCATGGTACTGGTACATGTAAGAGTTGGAGGGCAAATTGGTCGTAGAAGAGCCGTAATAGTCATGCAACTGGAACTGATTAGAGGGGAACTGCTTGTATGACTGAATCGTTTCCAAAGTTTCGTTGGTGAAGCGCTTTACAACATCCTTACCAATGGGCAACAAGTTGTACGAGGAAATCAAGGCAGCCGATGAGACAATGGGGTTTTTGTCAACAAGACAGTTTCTGAATAACCTCTCAGATGCAGAAACAGTGGTGGGATCCAATACCTTGGCCAAAGTTCTGATGGCGTTTGGCTTGTAAATCAAATCGCCCGATTGGATATCCTTCATAATCGACGATGTTACCATCAAAATATCTTGCGAGGTTGCTGCAAGCTCCTTGATGGTCAAGTACACCAATTGACGCAAGGAAGTATCCTTGTGCTGGAAAAGCTTGGAAATCGAGAAAAACAACGTGGTGGATTCCTGCGACGGGAACTGCTCTCCTTGGTAAATCAACCTCAATAATTTAGCCAAAAGCTGGCGACACTTCTTTGTGTTCACAGGCAGTGCGTTGAACTGCTGCAAGCACTCCTGGAACACGGCCATTTTGTCAGGCACATTGCCCTGGCCCACAGTTTCCGTGGCCTTGAAATTTTGCGTGGACATCGGGCGTTGGTAGTTATATAGTGGTTGGGGGTTCAAGTGTAGTTGTGTTTTTTCGAGACTACGTGTAAGATTTGGAGCGGGCACGCAGTCACGTGGACAGCTGGGGCAGGTGGCTCCCGTTGGCTCGGGTCAAACTGCGCGAAATTTTGGAGCCTGGCTCGAAGGGTCTGGGGCCGATATAAAGACGCCCCAAAAATAGATTGGTGACAACATTGCCTGGAGAAAACATATTGTTAGAGCTGCTTATAGTATTTCTCAACCCTAAACCTTACCCAATGATGACTATTTGATCTTCTAGCCTCAGTGTCTCTTTTCTTTTGAGTTATTTATTTTCTCGCCTGGACAAAATTACTTTAATGAACTCGGTGTAATCCTCACTTTAAGCTTTTAGCTTCTAATCTTCACACCGGTAAAATCATCCCCGCCCACCCCCACCTAAGCTTTTTTGTATTTTTTGTCTCCGAAACTTTCACTAAAATTTTGAGGGTGGCCGCTAACAAGCCCGTATGCTTTATACGTTCGCATACCAGGCTTAGATTTTGACAAGGCTTCTACTGGACGCGGTGAGTGATCGAAATCGCAATCGCAACTCTAGCCTTCATACTCTCTAATGTACTACTTGGTTCTTTCCTTTCTTGATCCAAATCGCATTGCCGCACCTCCAGCACTCGAAACTTAAAACCGAGGAGGCCCAAGGCTAATTTTCTCAAAAAAAAAATGGGTGCTTGCAGTCAATCTAACAAAATATAGCATTTTCCCCTTGCGAATCGCGGGCTATGTCCACTCCCGCAGCACATGTCGGGATCGGCATTTGAGTTGCCCGACTTACAGACACTCCCGCATTTACGTAAAGGCTTCCGTCAAATGCCCGCCCCAGAGTTTGCATTATATACCAGGCCAAATTCCGGTGAAATGCTAGCGTGAAAAATTGTCTTGAAACAACTTACAGTACCAAAAATTCCCATTTTATGCTCATAAAATAAATGCTAACAAAATATGCGACTTATACTTACGCCTATGTTGTCTAAACAGCGCAAGAAGTTATTACTTATCATAGTGCTGCTTATAGTGATTGGATTGGGAGCGCACCAATTCCTTCGTATTTCTGACATCCAGAAACTAAATCTTGATTTTACCTCTTCAGGATTCGCAATCGTTGACTCAAATACGCGTGAAAAGATACATTATTCGAGGTACAAGTTTCTGTATTCAGATGCTTTTGGGCGTAAAGTCGGGGGCTGGGACACCTTCGCCGCAAAATCGCAGGCCGATAAATGTGTGACGTTTTTCAAATTCGTTGATTCAAGGCTACCTGATTGGGAGGTGAGTTTTTTCAGGAATCGCCACTTCGATAAAAGTATTGTGAACAAAGCTCACAGAATCAAAAGTGAGCTCAAACACATCAAAGGCCATAAAGATGATATTGATGTAATAGAGGAAGCTACTCAAGATGAAAAAAAGAACGCCAATGAGGTATATTCAAGGACTTTAAAGGAGACAATTTCTTTAGAACAGGAAATGGCCGATACAATGACTATAGTTCGGCTTTTCGGGCACTGTTTCTTCAGCGACCACACGTCACCGTTAGAGGGAGAACTTATGGACCTCTATAATCGTTATGCGTCGAAAGTTATTCCGTTCATTCATCCAGAATTACCTCTGTCTGGTAATGGTGATATAGAGACTACCTCTCGCTGGCCATTTGACGGAATTGGCCAGATTGAAGGCGGTAACTTACTCGACTTCTATTACAAAAATATGAAGGGCACAGGCGTAGTGCTTTCAACAGCGACACGACACTCTAGGGATGTTGTCAGACTCATACACGTTCTCCGTGCTTTGGGAAATACGCTTCCAATAGAAGTTGTGTATAGGTCTGACCTTCTGACGAGAGGAAAACAGGCTATCCTTCTTGCCGGCTCTCTGACCAAAGAAGAACTTCTAGGAGATGAAATGACTGATCAAAATTTTCTTCGGCAAGCTCTAGAATCTGCTGAAATGAATGTCTCCGAACTTGATGAAATGACTTTTCCAAAACAAGATATAACATTGATTAACTTGCGAAGTCCATTATCAAGAGTTGAGAAAAACGACTTTTCGGGGTATGATACGAAGCTTTTAGCCTTATTCTTTAATTCTTTTGAAAAAGTATTTTTATTCGATACAGATGCAGTTCCTTTGATTCCACTAGAAAAACTTCAATCTTTTAAGGATTTCACTGATACAGGCGCTTATTTCTTCCGAGATAGAACACTTTTGGATAGGAACGACTGGATCGAGACGAATTACTTCGCAAAGCTCATGCCACATGACTCAAGTAAGATTGATATGGCAATGGGTGTCAAGCCAGTCACGTCGCATACTCTAGGTAACGCATACATGAATGGCTGGAGACATTGCCAAGAAGCGGGTTTGGTCATTCTTGATCGCAGACGCCACTTCCGTTCCCTTCTCACTTTGTTTCCGCTATCTATATGGAAAGAGCCTATTCAATCACTGATTTGGGGAGATAAAGAAATGTATTGGTTAGCAATGTCAATTGCCGGCGATGAAGGGTATACACTTAATCATTATGGAGCGGCAAGTGTTGGAGAAATTACCACAAGAAGTTCTTTAAAGCATTACAACAATTCAAAAGCAGCCGAGTTGTGTTCCTCTCATCCTGGTCACGTGTCGAAGGACGGGCAGTTGTTATGGATAAATTCAGGGTTTTCTTACTGCAAGAAGAACGGCTACGCTCGTGACAAACTGAAGTTCCCGTTTTCTGTGTTTCAAAACGTGGACGAAGTAAAATCTTTGTATCACAATCCGCTAAAAATCAGACATGCTATTCTGCCGCCAGAGCTTCCTTCTGTACGTGCCGTGAATGGACCACCTGACTTAAAAAAAGAATTGAAGTTCATTCTCGATTCAAAGCAGCGTAAGAAGGATGTGGATGAAATTTCAGATAAAAACCAAATCGACACGTATGATCCCCAAAAGGGATGGATTAAAAGCCGTGCTTGCTCAGACTATCAATACTGCGCTTATAATGCAATCGAATCCCTTGATGGATCTGGTCAGCTTGATGACAGCGGTGTTTTATTCGAGTTTGACGCTGAGAGCACTAGGCGTTATGATATTTTGGGTGCAATTTGGGGTTCATCTTCTCGGACTAGCGAATTGAAAAGCCCATCAAAGGAAAATATCGAAAGAGCTAACCAACAGCTGGGACAGACAGTTGATAGCGGTGCCCTGGAAGGATCCCTGTCCTCAAGCAACGGCGCTCTCGACTCTTCTGCTGGTATCTCTTCCACTGATAGTGGTTTATCTAAGGATTCTTCGTCAAAATCAAGCTTGCAACACGATGACTCTCGGATTGATCAATCGTTTACAGGTCTGGCGCTGATGAACCAGAAATCCCCCGGGAATGGGGAAGACCTTAACATTGATGATGCACAATCTGATCCTAAATCAAGAATAGAGTACGACCCATCGAAGGTCATTGAACGCCCGGAGAAACTCAACAATGACGTGAAGCAGTTGCTTTCCAAACTTACTTCGACTAAATGATAACTTCCGGTCTGTCTACTAAAAAATCATGTCAGTCGTGCATTTTATATGCTATAAATAATTTTCATATCGTCATTAAAAGAAGAAATCGACTCGACGTTGATTATGTCTTGGCCTTGAAATCCTCAACCATCTGCAAATTTAGTATATCGCCAATCTTCTTAAACCCTGCTTCGAAACTCTCCAACGCGCCGACAACTTCTGCTTCCGATTGCAACTCAACTTCCAAGAAATAAAAGTTGAATGTTGGTATCAACGTGTCATTGATCAAAAACTTGTTGAAAAGTATATTCAATAGATTTCTTGACTTTGTGGTTGTCAAAAAGTCGACTAAATTGCTAAGTGTTTTCGCGGATAACTTTCCTAGGTGTATAACTTTGCAAAATTTAATGACCGCTTCAAATTTGGCAATGACTTTGCCCATGTATTGGTTGTCAAGCAATCTGGCGGCTTTGATTAGCTCATCAATTAAGATGTTGAAAAACATCTCCTTATTTCGAATCAAATCTTTGTTTTTTTCGTAGAGGTTTCGCATCTCGTTTAAATTGTTTTCCTGGAGAAGAGCAAGAGCAAAGGTATTAACATTTTTATCGGGAATGACCTGAGTACCACAAGGTACTCCTTTGAGGGACAACAAAAAGTTCGTGAACTGAACCGACTGCTTTAAACTGGGAGAGCGGTCAGCTAGTTTTCCAAACTTTTGAATTACCATCTCATATGACCCAACCGAAACATAGTAGTCAAGAAGATAAGGTAATATATTATCCGACCTCAATAATAATTTTTGTTGTTCCTGGCCCAGAAAGTGGTAATTGAAAATTTCATTAATCTCCCCTTCTTTTCCAGATTTCATGTATGCAACCAAGACTTGTTCAAGAAACATCTCATCCCCTTTCACACCGATGTCAACACCTTTGTTGAAGAAATCGAAATTTTGTGAAATAAATGAGTATACCTCTAAAGATTTTCCAACTGAATTAAGTTTCTTAAAAAAGTCAACCATCCAATCCTTGCGGTCGTTCAATTTAGCGAGTCTCACAAACTCCTGTGAAAATAACGCCAAAAAGTATTGGTTTTTTGTGTGTTGGGAAAACCGCGTCAAAGCATTCAAGATCTTGCTGGAAGAAAGTATACTATCGTGTTTCCGAGAAATAAGAAGTTTCAAGAGTTCGATATTCACTTTATCATTTTGCAAAGATATCAAAGACAACAAGTGTTGGATACACAGGGAATAACTACCAAGTGATATCAATCTTTCAACAAAGCGTGAAATTGAAACCCTTCTTCCTGGTTCCAAAACAGAATTAGCGAAGCTGCGACTAATAATAGTATTCCAGGTTTCATCGGTGAAGTTGTAGCCAGCATTAAAAGTATTGATGAATCTTTTGATACCATCTACCCCATTTGCATTTAGGTATGGCACTAAGTCTCTTTGGTAATGAAGGTGGGACAAATGTTCAGGCCCACATTCTGGTGAGTTGAGCCCCAAATTTATGCACGCCAGAAGCACAGAACCTGTCAAGAATTTGTTTTCACTTTCCTTCAGAACCAATTTCTTGAATGAATTTTTCAAAGATAATTGAAAAGCCATAAATTCTGACGGAAACTCCAAATAGTGATTGTCGGTATCTTCAAGTCCATTGATCATGCAAGCCTGATAGGTGAGCACTTTGGCTGACTCGAGTCTTGTGAGGCGAGTAGAGTTTAACTTGTCCTGTAGATAGACCAAGACCGTAGTTAAACCATGAAGATTGTCTTTTTGAGGGTTAACCTTCTCGAAAGCGTCACGTACTAAAAGCAGATTCATGATCTGCGCAAAGGATTTTGATTCATCCGTGAAAAAATATGAGACATGTTCACTCAAAAAATCGTTCAATTTAGCTGAGTCACTGCCCAAAAGCAGGGCTTGGCTTTCGAGGATTTCACACATCACCTCATAGTGATAACTTTCTCCATTTTGGTGTTGCTTTGAAAGAAAGTGACAGAGTTTTTTTAACACAGTCCAGTCATGAATTACTAAGTTTCTCATCAAAACTTCCTTTACTAACCGGAAAATATTGGGCGAATCTCCCAAATCAATGGTAAGCGAGAGAAGCATCTCCGTGGAACAGCCCATTGACATTTCTGCTGTAGCGAGTTGAACAAAGTCCTTTCTAATAGCAACGTAATTGTACAAATCCCAAATCTTATGGTAGACAGCTTCTTGTGCACGGTTTGTCTCATTAAAAGTTTTCATCGCGTGTTTTGATTTTTCTTGCCCAATGTATGCGGATACATATCGGCAAATCATATCATTGTACACAGTTGCCTTCACATCGGGGAGATATGAGACTTCACGCATGGCTTTGAGTAAACTGTGTGCTTTTTCAAGGTTTTCAGTTGTACCAAGATCCATTAAAGCTTGCAAATAGTCAGAGATCAATCTAGAAATCTCACCAACATTCTTTTCCAGCACCTTCATATTCAACAAGTCATCCTTGAAAGAGATGGTGATATCATCCAAGAACTTCGTTGCAATGGGGTAGTTTCCACTTGAAATCAAGGCCCTAATCATTGCCGAATACACACAGTACTCGGCATCAGCCAACAGCGGAAGTTCTAGGCATTGCTTTTTGTAGGAATCAAAAACGCCGCTAATATAGTTATACAAAGCCCTTTTGTCGAGGTTCAAAAGATGAGGGTTACCTAAATGGTTAGCCAAATAAATAAATCCAGTGTAAAATTCTGCGTTACTCAGGCCATGATCTTTTGACTCCAACAACGAATTTACCAAACGTTTATTGAGAAGGCTGGGAAAATGGTTGACACAATAGAGAAGTTCAGGAAGAATTTCATGCATAGTGACCTTTGCCTCGTGCAGCAAAGAAGTGTATAGGTTGGTACCAACGTGACAAAATTCCAGCACTTTTCCTACTCTATACTGAAAAGTATGGCGTGGCTCTTGACTTTCAAACTTCAAGGACAAAAGATGTTTACTAGTCTTGAAAATCGCCAGAAGAACAGTCTGGTAAGTCTCTGAATTTGGTTGACATGCTGCTTTGGTCTGGCATGCTTCGAGTATATCCTGATATACTGTTAAGAGGCATGTCAATCTTTCCTCAGTTGCCAGAACCGTGTCCTCACTATCCAAAGATCTCATGGAAACCGATTTCAAAACGATGTTGTATTCCACTATGGACGGAAGAATAATATCGTTTCGTTTCAATGATTGGTAAAGAGGATAAATGATGTTCAAATCATCTGCCGTTCTATGATTTTCATATGCCTGTAAGATATGAGAGACCTGTGTCCTGAGAAAGCTAGCTTCGAAAGGTTCTTCATCTTCTTTATACGGTCTTGATGATTTCTCAGTCTCAGTATTGTATTCCTCCGGTTTTGGTTTGGAAGGATTCTGGGTATCGAGGTTGTGATGGGTTAAATGCCCCAGAGGCTTCTCCTTTGAATTGGTTGGAGTGGTAGAGAAACCCCGTGTTTGGTACACTTGTCCAAAATTACATTTTTGCCTCACAAGGGATGTGGTTGAAAGAAGATTTCTGGAAACCGTCTTAAGCCAGTTTACATCATGATGTGTATCCTGTTTCGCCTTTGTAATGGAAAACTCGGGGAATACATCTGCTTGTGGTATTTCACGGACGATTATAATAAACTTGTTTGAATCTGAACGAGTGCTGTCGTGGTCTTTTTTTCGAAGTTCGTGGTTAAAAAGCGTGAAGTAAATTCCATAATGACCGTTTTTGAATGTGAGAAAACTTTGATTAGTTGCATGAGGCTCCTCCAGAGACCACTTCTTTGCCTTTCCTGATGTGCTCAGAACCAATGAATTATTATTTAAATAGGGTAGGGAGCTCTGGAAGAACTTGAGCCGTTCTTGACGGGAGCACTTAACAAAGCCAAAATTGGCCATTCTAACACTTTATGTTAGGTATAATTGGAGTCTTTTCTTCCGAATGACGGTCTTGACGTTTGACTTTGGGTAAAGTTATTATATAACTCTGGGTCCGAGTATAAGTAGAATAAAAGAAGGACGAAATGAACCCTCTGAGCGGAAAGTCAGTTTTCGTTAAATTCAATTGTATAAAAGATTTCCAGCTTGAGATGGCAAAATATCGGAAGCAAGGTACCGGATGCCGCGGGCCTGAGATGTACTATATGTCGGAAGTGAATCAGATCGTGCCCGAAATTTCGCGAAGTAACGGACAAACTCGGGTTGCGGCACACTAGTGAAACGCCGTTGCGCGAGCCGCATTGAGTAATATTTTGGCAAATTTATATTTCTTTACCAGCTTTTGTTTGGTCTATTGTCCCTACTAGGGTAACTTCTCTGATCATAGTCCTGAATTTGTCACGGCAAAATCGAACGTCTCATATGTTTGCAAGAATCTTATAAACCTGAGCCTGAGCTCGATAAACAGGGAGATCAATTAGCAATCTTGAATGAAAAGTTTTAAGCCCTTGCAATTCCCTGCCATATTCAGGAACTTTTAGAAAATAAGTCATGAACCGTCTTTTAATCTATTGTCTCTTAACTCTATTAATGTTCTATCATCGAAAGCTCTAGAATTTTTTTAAAAATTTCCTCCTCTGAATCCGCTGGCTGTGGTTCTGGTTGACTCTCAGCCTGATGAAAGCGGCTCGGACCCTCACATTCAGAAACACCAGCACCGTGTATGTATTGGTGATTTTCTGCTTGAGACAAGGCCAATGCAGCCATTAATTCTTCATCGTCATCATTTTCCGATGAGACGTTTTGCACCAACTGTTCCAGAAGTGCTAAGGCCTTAGCGAGTTCATCTTCATCATCATATCCAAAATCTCTATTATTCTGGGCGCAACTTGCACTTAAAGCCAAAGCTACCCGTAACTCATCCTGTTCACTATCATACTTGACACCATTATATTTATCTGCGAGTATATCCTCTTGTAGCTTCTGATATTCTTGCTCGTTGTAGTCAGCTATCTGAGATCTGATGTGCTGGTTTATTGCTCTTCGGTTCTTTAGGTCAACTGCCTGTGGTGCATTAGGCTTTTTCTTTATAATTGTCTCTTCTCCATATCGGAAATATTGAATAGCATCATCACTTACAATGACGCCACATGAGCCAGTTGGGCCGAATTGTATTTTCAGAATGGGCATAACTCCATTTCTGGTGAATTTGCGAGAAATTTTTGTGCCTTCTCTCAAATACTTACCGGAGTGTGTGTCGTAAAAATGCACCCAGTCAGCCAAAGCACCAATTGCTATCACAGTGCTGTTCAACGCAACTTTCGTATAAGATTCAACTCCTTGTGGAGATCTGTCGTCTTGAAAAGGCATAATACGGGTCTTAAAAGGAACAGTTCCTTCGAGATCTCGAATGTTACAAACCCCGACGCTTCCATCTGAAAAAGTGAATGCATAAAGAAGACCGTCTCCACCTGGAATATCTTTATTTCTTGCAGAGAAAGAATCTTGTATCGTGCCATCTATTATTGATACGTTATCGGGGATACGTCCCCTCAGGATTTGATGATTCTCTTTTTCGTAATGAAAAATATTGAATGACTTTTCATGACCAAGAACAATATTATTGTCGAAAAAATCCACATCAAAGGCTATCGGATTAGAATTGAATTCCCATCCATGGCTGAATGATGAAACAATGTGTGGGTCAGCAAAGTCAATAATATAAATTGAGGTTTGGGATACGACAATCACAGCGCTCTTGAAATCTGTCCTTAGATCTATAGCTGAATCTTGCAATTCTAAGGAGGAAACAAGACCACCTGTAATATTCCAAAACGTCAATACACCATTTTGAGACACGGAAACTATATCTGCCTTTTCCTTAAATTTATCAAGTTGCTTGTGTAATCTCACTGCAGCAATGGGAAACTCCGACTGCGTCAACTTTTTAATGGATGATTGGTTTGATCCCGATGCGGTGGCAGTAGTTAAGTTTTTCAAAAAGAGACCTCCGCTAGAATTAGCCACACATGAGTAACCCCACGTGACGTCGAATGCTACGATATCACCAAACAAATTACTTTCTGGTATAAAAAGCTGGTTTTTCCCCAGTGTTAAGGAACACAGAGACACTGTACCGGAAATCTGGGAAAAGGTCAAGAGCCTGTCATTGGTGAAATCTGCCTCCACCCTATTGATGTGACCAAACAGACTATTGACTAACTGATACAGGCGGGAGTACGCTTTGGCCTTAGCCCATCTTCTAAGAGTTGCCATTCTTCCGAAGTATTCCAGAATCCAAATATTAGACCTGGTGGCAGAAGCAAATATTTTGCCGGTCCCAAGACGGTTATCGAACGCCTTAATCCATGTGCTTTTGTCCAGAACCGCGTTGTTCCATTTTTGACAAACCAACCGTAAATCTTTGAGGTCCACGGGGGACACGTTAGAAAAAATGAGAATAAAAATTTCTATAGGCAAGTCATTGATGCCAAGGAGTGCCGGTTTTTTGATGTCTGTTTTGATATCTGGGGTATTACCGAGAGAGTCCTGGTGCATTTATGGCTTCAAAAAGACTATGGAGTGGGGATGTGATGACAGTTTCTTTCAAAGCTATAATGCTAATAGCGAATGGTTAATTTTCAATCACAGCTCCAGGTTCTCGAAACTAAACTTCCACCTTGGCAAATAATGGTCTTTCTATCAAGCAAAGACGGAGCAATGGATGGCAAACTGTGCCCTATTAATTGATGCAGGTGTTGATGATCACGTGCCCCGGGCCTGCATTCGTCATAGTTACGTCGAGTCAGAGCGCGAGTCCATAATAATGGGATCTGCAATCATCCCCACAAATGAATTTGCCAAGTGTGTAAAAATTTCCAATAAAACAAAAGTTCAAAAAAGGAATGATTTTTTACAATTTAAGTTCCCAGTAATTCAGCTGAAAGTTTGGAATATCCTCAAAAAAAACTTTAGTTCTCATTCCTACTATTAGTATTGTTATTATTTCAGTTTAACCTGTTGCGGCTCAGACCCGGAGAAGTAGGCCCGGCTTGTTCGTGCGCAGTACTAAATTACCACCGCCGGATTCGCAGCTATTTTTTTTTTTTCAACCGTTCTCACCATCAACTTCCCTTCCCTACGTGAAACCCCCCTTTACAATGGCCGACTCAACTCCGGAAGCAGTACAGGAGGTAAAGCTTAGAATTAGGCTTCCTGCCAGTATTGGTGCTCAAATCGATTTTGTCGAAACCACCCATACCTTGCAAGAAACCATTTCTGACGTCAAGGAAGCTTTAGCAGCCGCCCCTCAGTTGAACAATGTTACCAACTATTCGCTTATTTTTGAAGGAATTAGAATCACTGATGTCTACGATGACTTTGACCCTTTGTCGGAGGCCTTGGGTGATAAAACCGGTGAGGTTACACTTAACTTGGTTGAGAAGCCTTATAATTTGAAGGGTGTCTACGAACATCTTATCAAGTTTAGAGAAAATATTGGTATGAACTTTTACGACCATGCCTCTCGCTCTATTAGCGTTGCTTCTGGATTTTCCAAGTTCAACTCGATTGGCTTGAACGATATTCAGGTTAAATCTGAAGGTTCGCAAGACTCGTCTGAGTCTGCTGAATCCTCTGACGAGAACAAGACCCCAGAGGCCGCCATTTCGGTGACTGAAGAGGACTTGGCTTCTATCAAGTCGATCGTCAATGGAACCCTCGAGCAGCAGACCCAAAGACTTGCTGAGCATGTCGCTTCCGACTCTATCTTGAGCAAGTGGAACCTTCCTATCAAGTCTCTCACCTTGAGTCAATGGAACCCTGTGCCTCAGCAGCAAAAAGTAAAGGGTGACTTGTTGTATTTGACTTTGACCACTTTGGAAAGTGAAACTTTTTCTATCACTTGTCATGCGTCGGGATTTTTTGTCAGCAAGTTGTCCAATGCCAACTTTGACCCTTCTTTGAAGGTAAACGAAAAGGGCGCTTTCCACAAAGAGTATCTCTTGTTTAACTTGATCGACAAATTGTCAAGCAAGTTTACTCCAACACTTGCCCAAAATAAGGAAGCCTTGGGTTTGGCCTCGCAATTCTCCGAGACCTACTTAATTCCTTCGCAAATCTCTTCCAAGTTTACTTGGGCCGTTAACGAGAAACAAGTCAAGCAGCAATCTATTCCTGACTACTCTAGAGTTCAAATTCCTGTGTTCTCTAACGGGGTTGATGGTGCTGAGTTCGTCAAGGATTGGAATGATGAGTTTCAGGGTATCAAGGAATTCCCTCGCGACACTTTTAACGAGCGCCTTCTTAGGGACAAGTTGCTTAACAAGTACATCCAGGACTTCAACCAAGTCGCCGTCTCTACTGCTGTCGAGATTGTTAACGGTAACTTGTCGCCGCTCAATCCGAACGAGAGCCGCGATAAACACATCTTTTTGAGAAATAACATTTTCTACAGTTTCGGTGTGGATGCCACAGGTGCTCACGAGAAGAGCGGAGGAGATGAAGCTGCTCGCTACTGTTTCGGCAAGGATATTTCTTCCGTCAAGCTTTTGAACAGGATTGATGCTGCTGGTGTGTGCAACTTGCTTTCCTGTGTTGTCGACTATCTTGGTGAGCGTGTCGTTTGTCAAGCTCCAGTTCCTGGTGTTTTTAATGATCAAGTTGATGACGACGGTAAATCCCTTGACAAGGTTGCCTATGGTTACTCCATCGATGAAAACAAGATCAACATCAATTCTAAGTTCGAAGATGTGTTGAAACCAGTTGCAGAAGCTTTCCACTTGAAGAAGCACAATGTCGAATTGGCTTCCGGTGCATCTACTGGAGACCAGGAGTTGATTGTATCCAAGGACACGAAAGGACTCATTGGTACTGATGGCAGAAAGTACTTGATTGACTTGTACAGAACCACTCCTATCGATATTGACTTTATTGAATCTAACTATGATCAGTCCTCTGAAACGTCCTACCCACACAAAGAAGCTTCCTTGAGACACGAGGCGGTGGAGGAGTGGTATAAGAGAAAGGCTGCAGCCATTTTCAAAGTTGAAACTGAACGTTTGGAAAAGGAGGGTAAGCTTGATGGTGAAACTAAACCTCAAATTGCTATTTCCTACGACCAAATCACTTTCAATCCTGATGTATTCTCGGGGGTCAATGAGTCTGATGAGGACAAGCAAACTGTTAGAGAGTTGTCTGAGTTTGTGAAGAAGCATTTGATTCCGGAATTCCTCAAAGATGTTTCCGAAAATGCGGTTCCTTACGACGGTGCTCAATTGTCTGATTACTTGCACAGAAGCGGTATCAATATGAGATACTTGGGCGAGGTTGCGAAGCAAGCTTTGCGTAAGGCTGATGACTTCCAGGCTGCTCTCGATGAAACCATCAAAGCAAACGAGGCTGAGTTGGAGAAAGAAAATGAGAAAAAATCTGCTGAGTCGGTTGAAGAAAAGTCGGACGAGGAGACCAAGGATTCAAAAGATGCAACCGCTTTGGACGAGAACAAAGAAAGAGAAACGACCTCTGCAAAGATGATTCCCGTTGCTGCCAATATGAGATCATTGTACAACATCTGTGTACAGGAAATGATTGCCAGAGCTTCCAAGCACATTTTGCGCAGATCTGGAAATGCCACTCCTTCTCTCTTGATGCCCCACTTTGTGTCTCACTTTCATAACTGTTTGTTGGGTACTGGAGTCACCACCACTCCACCAGTTTCGATTGATGAGCTGTACAAAAACTTGTTTTCTGGAGAGGAATTGGCCTTTGTTGAGCTTACCCCTGCCTCTGTCGCTCAAGACATTTCTAGAGAAGTTTACATTCGTTTCAGACATACTCTTGATGCTGACTGGGTCAAGAGTGTCAAACCATTTCAACTTCTCAGAGAAATTGCCTTGAAGTTTGGTATCCAATGGAAAGCTCAAGAATATGCGTTTACCATGGAGGACTTGGATGCCAAGACCCCGGCTGAACCTGTTAAGGAAGATGTGGTCCCTGCAAAGGGCAAGAAAAACAAGCAAAAGGCTTTGCCTAAGGTAAATGTTCCAGTACCTCGTACTACTTCATTTGTTCCCGAGGACATTGTTTCCTTCGTGCCAATTGTGAAGGACTCATCTTATAGATGCTCTTTCGTCGATGAGGTATTCGAAACTGCTAGATTGCAAATTCAAGATGGTGAAAAACAAATCGGTTTGGATCTCTTGGCCGAATTGGTTGCATTTTACCAACAAATCTACGGAAATGTTCATCAGGAAACTACCGGCTTTTACTCAACTTTGGCTCAAATATACTCTGAGTGTGGTTTACATTCGGAGGCTTCGATCATTGCAAGAAAATCCGCTATTTTGCATGAAAGATTGACTGGTTTGGACAGTTACGAGACTATCAACTCCTATGTCAAAGCCTCTTACTTTGACTCGATGAACAAAGACCATGTGAGTGCTCTCAAAATGAATGTTAAGGCATACCAAGATTGGAGTGTTATTTATGGCTCAGAACACCCAAACACTGTCAACACTTTCTCTAGTTTTGCAACTATTTTGCAACAAATGAAGCTCACTACCGAAGCCAAGCAATTCTTCAATTTGGCTTTGGATCTTTCTGTTAAATTAAATGGTGAGCTTTCGGACATCACTGCTATTCTCAGACACCGTTTGGCCGTCATGCTTGTGCAAACTAATGAATACCAGCCTGCGTTGGAACACTTTGAGAAAGCTGCGTACGCGTTCAACAGAATTGTTGGTCCAAACGATGTTCTTTCCAAAGAATGTTCTAACTTTGCCACCAATCTTGCCAAGTATATCACCTTCTCTGAACAGCAATTGGCTGAAAAGAAGAAGATTTTGGCACAGCAACTGAGCAAAAAGGGTAAAGGTGTTGTGAAAGCGACCACCGTCCAGCCTGCTAAGTCCAAGAAGGACAAAAAGAGTGGACTGGCAACGCCAGACCCAGAGATTGCTAGCAAGTCCGTGGATGAAATTTTGCAATTCATCGAGGGTGGCCTGAAGAACAAAAAGTCCAAAAAAAAGAATTAGACGCTCCCTAATCTGCGAGGGTATATCTTGTATTTATTGTTTTGTATACCTTCTGCAATTTCTCGTGGTTAGGAAATCACGTACATTTACATAGAAACTATCGATAAATATTTAATGAGATCGTTTGCACAAAGTTGTCTATATGTTCGGGAAATCAAGAATGTTTCTCCTCGTTGGGTGCGTACTCGACGAAAACTTTACCGACATTTTTGTCCTTTTCCCTGATTCCTGCAACTAAATCGTTCTCCAAATCTTTGATTCTGGCCAAAGTAGTGTCTCTATCTGTAGATAATTTGAGGATTAAGTTTGTTCTTGCGCCAGAAGTCAAAACGGAGAAGTCCATCAAGTGAAACCCACTTTCGGCAGATTTAGAAACGTTCTCCACCTCTGCGTCCACAATCAGTTTGATTTGAGTGTAGTCTTTGGATTTTGGGTCTGCTCCCCGATCTATAAGCTCAAACCAAGCGTCAGTAAAGCTTCCCAAACCGGCTTTTATGATCAACACCGATACCAAGAGACCACCCACTGCATCCAACCAAGACCATCCCAAAAGGACACCGCTCGTCACGGTAATAAAAGCAACACCTGCTGTCAATGAGTCCACTCTGTGATGCCAAGCATTAGCCACAAGCACCTTTGAGTTAGTTTGATTGGCAATCTTCATAGTCTTTCTGTAAAGAATTTCTTTGATACCGATAGACCCAAGAGCAAGCCAAGCAGCATTGATGTTGGGTACAGCTCTCTCTGGTAAGCTCGTGGAGTCATGCGAATGCGAATGTGCTGAAGATAAATCGCCACCTAAGTGAGAGTGGGAGTGGACTTGAAGCACCAGCAATTGCTCGTAGATTTGCGAAGGCAAGAATATTTCGAAAATCTGCAAAAGGGACGACCAGCCTACACTAAATCCAGCAAACAAGAGCACGCCTGCCACGGCAAAAGTTCCTACCGACTCAAGTTTTCCATAACCCAATGGGTATTTAGAGAAAGTTCCTTCCTTCAGTGCCACATTAACAGTAGCCAATGTCAAGAAGTCAGCAACCATATCTGAGACTGAATGGATAGCATCAGCAACCAATGCTTGGGAGTGGAAATACACCCCTCCCACTGCCTTTGTACCAGCCATGAGAACATTAACAACGAGACCAATCCAAGTAATTCTCACAGCAGGGTTTGTCAGAAACCCTTCTTTCAAAAGCTCGTTATGGTGACCAGAATGCGAATGTGAGTGGAAAAGTGATCCGTGTTCATGGCTGTGATCATGTTCATGTTCATGTTCATGCTTATCGGTCTCTTCGTCATGAGAATGGGAATGTGTCTGCGTGTTTTTCGGAGGTATTTGGGTTCTGGATACAGGGCTCATACTTGGCGAGTTTCTGGTTGACAAGTAGCGGCGACTGGCAAGGTTATTTATTTGCAGTGATGTAGAAAAGGAGGATTCTATTTTCACAACAGCGTTGCGATCGTGGCTGATAGTGAGCACTCGATCGGGAAAAAACAGCGTGAGGCCCCGAATCGGAGTGGACCAGGTTCGCGAGTGAGTAGAATTAAATGTCCGTCTGGTGAAAAGATTGCGGGATATGAATATCATATTTGAGAAGTGGTTTGTTTAACTTGCGTTGTTGTTGTTGCTTTCAGATTTTTTTTCAAACAAATGATAAATCAACTGCTCGGTGTATTCTGATTTATTGGAGTTCTTGGATAAATATTATATGTTGGTTGCGTGTGGTATTGGAAGCAGTCAAGGTGAGAAATTATTAGAATGTTGAATAGAATTTTGATGATTCTTGTAAGATGTCTATTTTGATTTTGAAAGGATAGTGTAATTTTCTAAAATCTTGGGTGTAGGCATAAATATTTGTAAGTATGCTCAACCAGATCTCGGAACCGAGACTCATCCATACGAGAATGGTCTGGCCACCGCGATTGCACATACAGGTGCATTCAATGTTAACGGCTTTTCAAAGGTATTACAGAAGCACAACTCCAGGATGATTGACAAAGTCGGGCGACTAGGTAAAAATATATGTTTTGAACTAAACTTTCCATTGCGTTCTAATACTTTAGGCTTTAAATTCGGGGTAAATTATGGTGGCCTATTTTTTAACATAAGAAAAGCATTTTTCGACAATTATAAATTAATTTCCTCGATTCGCAACCAGAGTACCGAAAGTTCATAAACTTACTTAGTTAAGCATCATTGGAAAGTACTGGCAAACTTCGAAGTGCCTGAGATGTAAATTGTTCTATTTTGCCTCTTCTATCTTACCAAAAATTAAATACAAGCCATTTCAATCTTTCCCAAAAAGCTTTGCGACCGCATCCACCTTGGAGTCATTCTGATCTTCGGTTTCTATTTCTGGCTCATTTAGACCTTCATTCTCTTCAAGTTCAGCTTCAACAACCTTGGGAGTCTCCTCACGTTTGTATGTCTCAGTCGAAGGCTCTTCCCACTGCTGACCCCATGTTGGGTCTCCCATGGCAAACCTTATTTTCGTTAGAGCAATTTGCTTGTCTTGTGCTTGTCTTAAGCGGGTTCTGAGATTGTCCGAAGGCCTGATTACATGCATAAAGTTACAATGGTCTCCTCTTGTGCAAGAATTAGTGTCGTGCGCTCTGCAGTTAGCTTCCTGGAAACTTGTTACCGGTGACAACTCACAATAAACAGGTTTTCCGCCATACCACTCTTGATTTAGAACCATCACAGCATTATTGGCAGCGAGCGTGGAAGAGAACCTGGCGTACACATTACCGCTCAAATGAAAATTCTCGTTTTCGCAAACAACTATACGCTCGACTTCGCCAACAGTAGCCAATTTTTTAAAAATATCAGTATAGAAATGATCAAAAGCCTCTTTTACCTGTTTATCACTCATAGTTTCATTCTCATTTGTGGATACCTTTGGGTTCTGGTAGAGGTTGGCTAAAAGAACAGTCTTTGACTCCAAAGGCCTAACGTGTTTCCTTGAACATTTCTCTCCGTGTCGGCATGCACCGATTTTCTGGTAAAATGTACATATTGATTTATCCATATTGTGATTAATATACAGCAATTATATTTTGCCGAAAGTATACTGAAAAAGGGATTCAGTTCTGAAGCGGAGAGATGATGATGTGCATGCGGCTAATCTATCGAGACTTATGCAGGTGCGTTTGAATCACATGTTCAGCATCATTCTAAATGAGTGCAATTTTTTTTTTTTAATTTTTTTTTTTTAATTTCGTGTTTTAAATTTATTTTGATGCTTGGTTTGAATGTATATAATGGCTCAACGATTGTACTACCCTATCAGCCATGAACTTAAAAGGGGTAGCGCATTCCTAAGCTAAATATGCAATTTCTCTAGTGACCATATTGTTCTATATCATGTTTTACCGTCTTCGTAATGAAAGCAGAAATAAATGATTAAGAAAAACATTGTCCCACAAGTAGCCTTTAACTACAGACGTAGATGATTTAGAGAAACGAAGAGCGTGGAGCCCGTTTAGAAACAGAACACTTGGTCGTCTGGCAGGGACTTCATAGTAGTCTTCTCCCAGCCCAAGTCAGTCGAGACTTCTATCAAGTTCTTCTTCATCTCAGGTGGACCGCAGATGAAAAGCCTGTTCTCGTGAGAGGCCTTTGGCATGTACTTTTGGATCATTTCTTTAGAAATATAGCCAGTTTCACCAGTCCACTGGGCAGAAGGGTTAGTGACGGTGTAATGCACGGTAAAGTCGGGATATTTCTTGGAAATCTCATCTAGCTCAGATTTCAACAAGATATCATTCTCTGTTTCGTTACCAAAAAGCAAGGTGAGCTTGGTGCGGTCCTCTGGGGTAGTGATCACCTTAGTGATAACTTGCAAAATAGGGGTAATGCCCGAACCACCAGCAACAAGACCAATATGGTCAGCCATATTCGTAGTGTATTTCAATCTGCCAACAGGACCTCTGAATTTCACAGTCTGACCTTCTCTCAACATAGCAAATCTTCTCGAGACTTTTCCATTGGGGTACGATTTGACCAAAATATCAAAAAAGCCAGTGTCAAATCTGTTTGAAATTGGTGAGTAGTATCTCACTTCATCCTTGCCGTCAATGTTAAAACAACAAGCAACATGGTGACCAGCAGGGATGTCCAAAAACTCGTCCTCATGGAACAACTTGAATCTGTAAATGGCGGTGTTTTTCGAGATGACGGTCTTGTCGATAAGTTCCAAATCATTCCATTTGACCGGATCAATCGATTTTCTGCGTCTCCATGCTTCTACAAAGTTGATGGTGCAAAGAATCAACGTGAAAGTCATGGTGTAAGGGAGATAATGGTAATCAATGATACAAGTACCAAAAATGATAAGTGCTATCGGGATGTAGATCCCGTGGAGCGGTTGCTTGAGCAACTCTCTATTATCCTTGACCTCAGACATTTGTAGCAGATGAGAAGACCCGAAAGTGTTTGAACAGATGGGGTAAAAGAAATCCCAGACCACTTTGTTTTTAAATGTGGGTTATTCTACGCGGTTCCACGTGAAAAAATCAGGAAAATGTAAGCAAAACACCAGTGCCTTTTTTTTTTCTTTCCGCGGGTACGGTTTGTTTTGACAGGTTGCAAGCGCAACGCTGTGGCTCTGATTTGATAACTATGGTTTTTTTTTTTCAATTAACAAAATATAAACATTGCTCGATACAAGCAACACAAAACATGGAAGCGCTAGCTTGAAATCTAGCTACACGTAAAATGGGTATATGATAGGGGGAAAGAAAGACAAGCTTAGTACTCCTCCTCCTCCTCTGGGAAAGAGTCGGTTCCGACCTCTTCGTAGTCTCTTTCCAAAGCGGCCAAGTCCTCTCTGGCCTCAGTAAACTCACCTTCTTCCATACCTTCTCCAACATACCAGTGGACGAAGGCTCTCTTAGAGTACATCAAGTCGAACTTCTTGTCGATTCTCTTCCAGGCCTCCGCGATAGCCGTGGTGTTGGACAACATGCAAACGGCTCTCTTAGCAGACGCCAATTCAGAACCCTCAATAGCAGTTGGAGGTTGGTAGCAGATACCAATCTTGAAACCAGTAGGACACCAGTCAACCAACTGAACGGTCTTCTTGGCTTTAATCTGAGCAACGGTGTTGGAGACATCTCTGGTGACGACGTCTCCACGGTACAACAAGCAGGTGGCCATGTACTTACCGACCCTAGGGTCACACTTGACTAATTGGTTACCTGGCTCGAAACATGAAGCGGTGATCTCAGAAACAGAGTTTGCCTCGTGGTTGGCTCTGGCTTTAGAGAAAACTGGGGCGTAGGAAACCAATGGGAAATGGATTCTTGGGTAAGGTACCAAGTTAGTCTGGAACTCGTTCAAGTCGACGTTCAACGAGCCATCAAATCTCAACGACGCAGTCACGGAAGACACCACCTGGGCGATCAAGCTGTTCAACGAGCCAAAGCTGGGTCTAGAAATGTCCAAGTTTCTGCGGCACATGTCGTAGATAGCCTCGTTGTCCACCATAAACGTACAGTCTGCATGCTCCAAAGTGGTATGAGTGGTCAACACGGTATTGTAGGGCTCCACCACCGAGGTAGAAACCTGTGGAGCAGGGTAAACGGCGAACTCCAACTTGGACTTCTTGCCGTAGTCGATGGATAACTGCTCCAAAAGCAAAGAGCCCAAACCGGAACCAGTACCTCCACCCAAGGAGTGCGTGAAGAGAAATCCTTGCAATCCGTCACACTGGTCGGACATTCTTCTGACTCTGTCCAAAATGTCATCCAAAAGCTCTCTGCCCACGGTGTAGTGACCTCTGGCATAGTTGTTAGCAGCATCCTCTTTACCGGCAATCAATTGTTCCGGGTGGAACAAATCCTTGTATGCACCAGTACGAACCTCATCAATCACATTGGGCTCCAAATCCACGTACAAAGCTCTTGGGACGTACTTGCCGGAACCAGTCTCGGAAAAAAAAGTGGAGAAGCCTTCCTCGCCTCCCTTGGGGCGGTCTAAACCCTCTTGCAAGTAACCGTCTGGTCTAATACCGTGTTCTTGCGAGTATAATTCCCAGCACGCGTTACCGATCTGGCAACCGGCCTGACCCACTGTAGATTGTTAGTAACGTTTCGAATATTATAGTTTTCTATTTTTTTTTTTTTATTTTTCTCTTCGTTCGAAATTGTCAGGTTTCAGATAAGATATGCTCGCGTATTACTAATGTTCATTCATCGGGACCAGATGATTGAATCACCTCAAAATAGGTCAAAGAAAAAAAAAAGCGCACATTGCTGCGTGTTTATTCGCGTGGTACCAGTCGTTTCAGATTTCCCATAGGCCCACTTTAAAAATTCACCCAAGGAAAATTAAGTATAAATTGAAGATATTCCATTAAGCGACACTTGCAAAGGAGAATTGTTGATTTTTTTCCTCATTATGAAACTCAGGTTTGAAAAAATGTCCCAGGAGTTGCCCTTTCTAGCAGGTGAGCAGCAGGGGCTGAGGGGCGTATGTTTGAAATCTGATCAGGTCACCCGAACTTCAAGAAATAAAAAAGAAACAAACTTATGTTTTCTGTGTGCGTTGGACGTAGCGTCTCTCACATAAAATATGCGTAACATTTTACATACCATTAATACTAATAACTTCTCTCATGGCTAATGATCAAACTGTGTGGGATGATCCTTTGGTAGGAATAAGGAAGACGTTTGGTGGTGGTGTTTACGTAACGGTGCACGCACTACGCAAAAAGCGAATCTAGGTGTACGGGTGAGTACACTTTCCCGATCCGGCCAAAATACAAATAGATTTCAGGTGTTCGGCCCACCTAAAACCACAACTAGCAAAATACAACAAACAAGAGGAATAGAAAATTTCACTCTTTCCAAATATGCTGATTCTTTCCGGAACATTTTGGAAAAAATACATAGTCATTTCGTAACAGAAAAGCTAATTAGTCTACGTTGACGCACTATGCGCGACCTTCTACGCGACGAGATCTGATCGCGATTACTGTATTTTGCGATTGGTATTAAATTTACGCAGCAGAAAGCTTTTGTTTGAAGTCGCGTGCTGCTGTTAATCATATATATTGTGAAGGGCGTTTTCTTTTTCTTTAGTTGATGATCATTAGTTTTTGATTTCATAAGTTCTTTGGAACTTGTCATCGATGTTCACCAAGTAGTAGGCACCTGGGGCAATGTCTTCGACAGAACCTTGGGGCTGGAAGCTCTTTTGCAAGTGGGCCTTTTCTCTCAACTCAATATGCTGGACGTACTCCTCAGGGGTTCTCTGCTTTCTGCCCTCGCCCAACTTGTAGTCCAAGTTTAAGACCTTGGTAATGGCGGAGATATCACCAACCACCTTAACGGATAACAAGGTGGAGGCAAGACCCGAACCGTAGGAGAAGATGGACACTCTCTTGTTTTGCAACTCCTCGCTGCCGACAAAGTACAACACAGAGGACAAGGAGGCCCAACAGGAAGCGGTGTACATGTTACCGGTGTTGGTAGGCACCTTCAATGCGGAGGCAAGTCTTCTGTTGGACTCCTCCTTGGCAAGGCCAAGGAAGACCTTCTCGATGTTTCTGTCGGTCAAGGATTGCTCGTAGGAAACAGCACTAACTTGGTCAAAGGTCTCCTGGTCCAACTTACCCTTAAAAGCCTCTGGGTTGGACAAAAAGTCGTTGTATAATAATCTGGCGAAGGACTTGGTGACCAACTTGCAGGTGGGCACGTGGAAAGCCGAGTAGTCGAAGTAGTCCAAAAAGCCAACAGTTTTCTTGGCATCTTTCGTCACCTTCTTGGAGTAGTTCAAGTAAGCACGGTCCACAGATTTCGTGTAACAGGTCAACGAAAAGTGGCCGTCAACCACAGGGTACTCCGAGGTAAAGTCTGGCTTGTAGAAATCGTAGGCATGCTCCATGTGAGAGCCTCTCACAGGGTCAAATACAATTGGTGCATCTGGTCCAATGAGCAAAGCCACACTACCAACACCACCAGTTGGTCTGGCGGCACCTTGAGAGTAGATGGCAATATCACCGGCAACTACAATGGCGTCTCTTCCGTCCCAGGACGAGGACTCGACCCAGTTAACGGCGTTAATGACAGCAGAGGTACCACCGTAACAGGCGTTGACGGTGTCCACACCTTCGATGTCGTCGTTGTCCTTGAAAAGCTGCATCAAGACCGACTTCACAGATTTGGACTTGTCCAACAACGTCTCAGTACCCACTTCCAATCTACCGATCGAGTTGGGGTCGATGTTGTAGTTTTGCAACAACCTGCTAGTCACAGTCAAAGAAAGCGAGTAAATATCCTCCCTGTCAGAAACAAACGCCATGTTAGTTTGGCCCAAGCCAATCGTGTACTTGCCAGCGGGAATTCCATCGAATTTTTCCAACTCAGACTGGTTCACGTAGTTTGTGGGAATGTAGACTTCAATGGCCTTGATACCAACGTTTTGAGGAGCCATGTTGTTTTTGAAAGTAGTGCTTTTTATTTCTTGTTACGCTTTAAGAAAGAAATCTTAAGTGGACAGAAAGGAGGAAAGAAGGAATTATACAAAGGCTGAGGTCGGCCTTATTACTGAGGCCCGCTACGCGCGCATGTCACCACTGTAAAGGCGAAAAAAAAAAAAGGTAAACGACGGTACGACGCGCCTGTACACCTATTGGAAAACCCCAGTTGTGAGACCCATTTATTGTTCTTATTTGCTTTCTTTTCCAGTTTTTTTTTTTCTTTTCTCGCACATGTTGTTATCTTTCCCGAGATAATACCAGTATTACAGAATCAAATTGAAATGATGTGTTTTTTTTGTTGCAGTCGACAAGGTTCCCAGTCTCTTGTGATGAAAATTGACACCTTAGCCTTTCTGTTGGTCCGATCGCGTGTCGCGAACCACGATTTTTCATTTGGAGAGATCGGTGCAAGCAGTCACACAGCGCATTATGGATACTCGAATTCATGCCAGCTCAAGTTATTTGGAAGATGGTACTTCCATTCTATTATTTTACTTAATCATTATTCTCTATCGTATGCTAAAAACTAGTTTTTAATATTTAATGTGCCGTCGCGATCGTAGACACCAGGGTTACGAAGATAGGGGTCCAAGGCAATGTAGTTATCGGATAACCGGTAGCTCAAGTATATTTTGTCGCGCAAGTACCGCGAGCTTGCCTCACTATCAGTACAACAAACCCACTTTTTTGTGGTCTCTATTATTTGTAGAAGAATCTGCTCTTTCTCTTTCTTCAACTGGTAGTACTGCTCGTCCTTTTCTTTCATTGGCTTGGTATGTTGTGGTCCAGGCTTGTGATATGCAAGCTCTTTCTTGTCGTCACCTCCAAGATACTCCGGAATGTATTTAGGCTCAATGAACTGTTTTAAGTCGTCATAGCTTTTAGTAAAATGTATTTTAGAAGCAACCACGGGATCAAGCCAATTCTTTATAATACTCCATACGGTGGAAAAAATCCAAGGCGCATTGTGCACAATGACAATACCCAAGCTTTCGGGATAGTGTGCTTCGAATATCGAGGTCAAAAACTTCACTGGTGCGTTATCAGCATTTTTCATTGAAAATCCACTGAGATCAAACATCAAAGAACACAGATCAACTGATTCATTGACTTCTCGCAAGTAAAGCCTGCACCATTCGATGATT
This sequence comes from Metschnikowia koreensis, assembly GCA_030569435.1. Taxonomy (NCBI): domain Eukaryota; kingdom Fungi; phylum Ascomycota; class Pichiomycetes; order Serinales; family Metschnikowiaceae; genus Metschnikowia; species Metschnikowia koreensis. The sequence continues at coordinate 10,621 of JAJMKX010000287.1, read as the reverse complement.
AACAACGCATACCTTTCTGTTCCTTCCAAGCTAGAGTCCGAGGCAAAGTGTTTGCGGGACTGAAAAATAAAAAGTGGATTCCTATTTCTATCTTGGCCGCGCACAAAAGCCTTATTCACTAAAAAGTTTTTCACAAATCCGGGATTCTCCCCCGTGACCACCGAAGGAGCATCTCCCTCACAAAGTAATTCCTCTACCGCCACCTCATGTTTACGCCAATTGAGTGAATTCACGAGCATCTTCATCGTGTCCTCATAATTGTTTTTACGAGCTCGAACGAACCGCAAGATGAAATTATCTATCAAGTCATTTTTCACCGTCCCAACCAAACAGCTGTGTATTTCACTGGGGTTATACTTATTCATGAAAGGGAAAATTGGATTTTGCGACTTTGAATAGCTTTTCCTTGTACTGATTTCGGATTTAATTTTAGTTGAATACTTCGATGCCAATTTCTGTTCTGAATAATCAATCAAAGTCCCCTCAAGTGACGCGGAAGCTGTTTGGAAAGATGCAATGGAAGCATCATCACTGTATGCACCATTTTCTTCAGAAATGTCGCCAAAAGTTTTCCTATAAACTTGAATGGTACCTGGAGAAGGTGTCGAGATCACTTCATAACCATATGAATTCTCCTTCAATGCTTTCGATCTTGAATCACTAAGTCTATCCAAAGACAAGGCTTGAGCCCCTTTTTTGGAAAAATAAGACCTTTTTTTCTTCAGCTCAGGGGAACTTTCGGATGCTGTCTTAGATTTTTGGACCACAGATGAAACAACGTAAGCATTTTTGTTCCGGATATCGTCCAGTGAAAGGTCTAAGGAGTAGCCCCAATACGCCAATAACGTGGCCCAACACTGCTTCAAAACAATTTCTTGCTCGGCTTCAAGTGATTGTATACGTCCTGGCCTATATTTGACTTCTGAAGGATAAACCGACGGGCGTTCAGTCATTTTATGCTCCATTCTGGTTTGCCTCGTTGTTTTTATTTGGAGGTCGCATGTGGCTGTGCAGCGAAGATCGAATGCGCGATTTGATCCGAATCGACCCGGAAAGATTGATTCTCTAAAATTGTTGAAGTCAGAGAAAGAAATTAAAAAATATAGACACTACAAAAACTTTAGTTCTTCCTATTTTCATCATATAACTAGCGCAAATCACATTGAAAAGTTATCGAGACGCGTCGGGACGCGATTAGTCGATTTCCTAGGTCAAACAAAATTATTGTAATATATATATAACTATGTGAATTACGACGTAAATTGATGGCTCTGAAAAGAAATCAGCGTCTTCTCAGGCGCATTTGAGCAATTTTTCTGCCGGAAAAGTTTGGCCCTCCTGGAGGAACAGTAGCCATTGGATTTCCGAATGCTGGTGGAGTACTCTCGCGACTTACCTGTCCAAAACTACCCGGAGCACTATTAAAGCCCGTTCCACCAATAGCATTATTAGAAAACGTAAAACCGTTGGGTTGGGGTTGGTTATTATTGAACTGAGCAGGCTGAGCTTGTCCAAATCCACCAAAACTAGGGGTTGCACTTCTCGAGTTACCACCAAAGACACTAGAAGGAGCTGTGGCATTGTTAATGCCGAAACCAGGGGCTGATACTTGTCCACCATTTTGATTACTGGCCCCAAACCCAAATGTTGGATTAGATGGCGTTGCTGGCCTACTTCCGCCAAACGCTGGAGCGGCGTTGGTGCCGAAACCAAAACTAGGTGCAGCATTTGGGGTAGTTCCAAACGCACTTGGCTGGGGTGCTGACACATTGGGCTTTTGACCCATAGAAAAGTTGAAGCTAGGCGTAGGTGCATTACTTCCACCCCCAAATATCTGCGCTGGGTCAGCTGTGGCGCTTTGTCCGAAACTAAACGATGGTGTGCTCGCGGTAGATCCCTGTGTAGGCTGGGCGTTAGAAAAAGAGAAAGACGGCACTGGTGTTGGCTCAGAAGATGAAGTCTGGTTGCCAAGCGAAACGGGATTTGCTCCGTTACCAAACAGGAAGCCGCCTGTTGCAGGTGGTTTGAGACCCTGAAAAGAAGATTTGCTTGTGTCTGTTGAAGTGACACCAGATGTACTCGAATCTTTTGGCTTTTCTGTACTTCCAAATGAAAAGCTCGAAGCTTCCTTTGTAGCTGCTGACGGGTTTCCAAAAGAAAACTTCGACACTTCCGCAGCAGCGTCGCCACTTTTTCCGAAAGAGAATTTCGGGGTTTCGCTGGCTGAACTTCCAGTTTGGCCAAATGAAAGCTTTGGTGCTACAGACTCTAGCGTCTTAGTTTTCTCTGCTTCGGCTTTTGATGCATCTCCATTGGTGTTTTCCTTTCGTGAAAATATTGACGACGGATCTTCCTTAGGTTCTGCTTTCGAGACATCGGAGTTCGCTCCAAAAAGACTTGGCTTGTTTCCAAAAATGCTGATTTGGGAAGAGGCTGGATCCTCGGTTCCAGAGGGCTTTGCGGTGTTTGAGCCAGACATACCAAAGGGTGTGCCGCTGGAAGAAGAAGGCGCCTTTCTCTTAGCTTGGGGCTCTTCCGTTTCATCTCTGGATGTTGAAATATCAATTGGCTTGGTAGCAGACCCAAAGCTGAACTTATCACTTGCTGGATTGCTTCCGGTGATAGATTTACCGAAGACGGTCACTGGAGTCAGAGAAATTTGTGTACTCCCGTCAGAGCTATCTTTAACCGAAATTTTGGAACCCTCCTCCTCTTTGCCTGTATCTACTTTTCCAAAAGAAAATAGAGGAGCCTTACTCTCTGTAGGGGTTTTCTCGCTTCCGAACGAAAATGTTGGCGCCTTTTTGTCTGCTTGCTTCTTCTCACTTCCGAAAGATAATGATGGGAGCTTTGTTTCACCTTTCTTTTCTGTTCCACCAAAAGAAAATGCGAGTGGTTTGGAACCCAGATCTCCAGTGCTACCTGAGAAAGAAATTGAAGGTTTTTCCACCGTACTTCCTTCCTTGCCTCCAAATGAAAATGCGGGAAGTTCTGCTTTTTCGCTCTTGCCAGTGCCTCCGAAAGAAAATGCAGGTGTCTTTGACTCACCCTTGCTGCTGCTAGCACCAAATGAGAATGTAGGTGGTTTTGAAACTGATGACTTTTTGACATCAGTGGAACTATTTTTGTCCCCAGATAGATCGCTTTGTTTATCTTGGTTTTTTGATCCAAATGAGAGCGAAGGAATGTGGTTTTCTGCTGTTTCTGTCAGGGATGATACTAAACTCTCCGGCTTTCCTCCGGACGAAAATGGTTTACTCGATCCGAACATTCCGGATTTAATGACTTTGGCTTCCTGGGGAGTTTCTTGTCTGGGGCTTTTACTGTCTTTCTTTGCTTGAGAGCCGAAAATAGTTGACGCAGAAGATATAAAGTCATCATTTGTATTGCTTTCGCTATTTTTCGAATCACCCAAATTAACATCAGCCTTTTTATCATCAAGAATAGAATTAATTTTGTCCTTCTGGATATCAAATTTAAATGCAGCACTTGGGCCGATCGAAACAGATTTGCGCTCCGAGGGTTGACTCTTTATCTTGATAATATTGGAATTCTCCTTAGTTTTTTGGATATAGTCTTCGTCGAAAGAGTCTTGGGTTTTACCAAACCTGAGAGCATCTTCAAGACCTGGACGTTGACTCAACGATCCACGTCTCTTCAATGAGATTTGACGGGCATCAGCATCGGGAAAAAGTCTGTCTTCCTTCTTCTCCACCTTTTCAGCAAATTGTGGCTTATTAACAGACCCCAAAATACCCAGAAATTTCAGATCAGAATTTGTAGGAGCATTTGCTCCCGATGGTTCATAATAGAACTCGCCAGAAAAAGCACCCAATCCCCTTTTTGTTTTTCTTTGACGCCTATTCTGCAACGCAAGCTTTGTTTTAAGCGCGTTAAAGTTAAGCAGCTTGTGAAGGTAGTCTTTGGTGTGTGTTTGAGTAGCAGAATCCACTTTATTACTTGGTCTGTGGATCGATGTGGTTTCATCTGGATCAACCATATACTTGAGTCTACTCTGCAAAAACTCGGAAGCCTCAATCGATTTTTTCATCTGTAACATATGGTAACGTTCTCGGGGGTCTAAGTTTATGAAGGGTGGTCTAACAAAATTTCCCAGGTTGTCTTCATAGAGTGAGGCGTACTCCTGCTCTAAGATTAAGGGTTGCCGATCTTGTTCAGGATTCACGTTCATACCTTCGAGAAATGATCCGCCTTGCAAAAGTTTCGGTAGAGCATGTGTTTTTGGAACATGCACACTTGGCGAGAGCTCTTTGGCTAATTGTTCCTCGGGATTGGACCCCAATCTCGTAAACTCTCCGTCAACATGATTGATTTCCTCTTTGGACTTTACCGAATTATAGAGTGTTTCGAGCATACCCTTTCCCGAAGGACCGCTCACAGACGAACGAGGAATGGTCAAACTCAGGCGTTTGATGGTGTCGTTAATAGACATTCTTCTCTTGCGAGATACAAATGTGCTGGGCAAGTCCTCATCATCAGGAGCACCTTCATCCAAAGGATTTGTTTTTGATACTCGAGTTTCATGGGTGTTCAGATTCAGCTTCGAAAATACATCCTTGAGGGCAGAGAACATTGATATTAGCCTCTTCTTCTTGGGTTGACCTTCAGAGTTTTGCCCGGTAAGCGGGCTTACTGAACGTTTCATGCTTGTTTGGCGGCGAAGGAATTTTCTAGATGACACTTATTTCTTGTGAAGCGGATTGTACTATCAGATATTTTTCTTGCTTTCAGTTTTTTTAAACTATGTCCGCATGTACATTTTTTAGACTAAATTTGTTGATACCTACAGATGGCTCTGCGCACCCGTACCCCGTCACATCTTGAGTGCGTGAACAAATGTATTGCTACTGAACGCGAATGGCCGCAAATTCCAAAGGATGTTGATTTGTTAAGTTAGAGTCTCAAACAGATTAATGTTAATGGAAAGAAGAATATTACATAAAAAAATTCTCTAATTTGAACCAATATCAGACCCTGAAGTCCTGACTTTCCTCGCTGCACATGTCAAATGTTGCTATCGGCGCGTAGTTGCCAATTCCCGGGTTGAGATTGAGATTAAGTGGCTTTCCTGAGCTGTCAAAGACATTATCCGGCAAGGCATCATAATAATCTTGTGCTGGATTTCTGAGATGTGTAAATTGATTGTGCTTCGCCACTTCGTCAATTTTCTTGACGAGTTTTATCATGGAATTTTCGCCATAGTTCACACCATACATCACAGAAAGTGGGATTATTCCTTGCACCCACGCGTCAACAATTCTGGCTCTTTGCTTCGTTCCTAGTCTTGAGATAGGAAACTCGCCTTTCTTAATGAAAGCGACAATATCGACAATTAAATGGTGTTTACTAAAGACTGTGTTCACAATCATGGGAACAAGAGCAGAAAGGCTTCTTGATCTTCTCGCTTCACAAACCACTATCGTGTAATCTGAGCACTTGAAAATACAAGACCCATTTTTGTAGATATCGGTATGGCAAGCCTCGATCGTACTCTCTATATCTAATGGGAAATGATGTAATCCCATGACTTCAAAGGTATCTGAGATCTTACCCAAAACAAAGAGCGGCTGGAACGACATTACTTCATTGTCTTGTTCACTTGAGTGGTTCTTGGTGATCGAAATGTGATGCAAAAAGCCCAAATCTCCAGTTCGAAGATAAGTACGGTCCGAAGCTTCTCCTGCGATTTTTCCCACAAACTGCTTTTTGATAAAATTGTCAACGGGTCCCTTTGGTCCATTAGTGAATGAACTTAGATTGGCCTCGGAAGATACCCAAATTTCACCAAATTCACCCTCCTTGCATACATTGCAGGTCTCAGGGTTGACGATAGCGATCTCGGTACAAACTGGTACCATTCCTGAATCCTGCACCCTCAATGCATTCGGATGCTCGGCTTGATTCACTATCGAGATATAGCCCTGTCTTAAAGCAACCGGATCTAAAAAGAGATCAACAGGCGCGACTGTCATATATGATCTGGTTGAAATTATAGGATTAAAGCAGTGATTATAAACTGCGGACATAGACGCAGTATTAAGTTTTGCCAGCAGAAAAATGTTTGCAATTTTTCTAAGCAAGTCAATCTCAACTCTTCCTTCGGTGCTGATCATCATATTCTTCAAGTTTGACAAGTTGAATCCTTTAGGTGTGAATTTTGCTACCGCGTATTTTAGCATCTGCTCGGTAACAAACACGTCTTTCACTTTATATTTCGCAAGAGATAAGAAAAACGACAACGGGTTTCCTGCAAAATTGACTGGGGAGCTTAGATAAGTAGTCGTTCCCAAGTAAACACCTAACAACAGGGCTTGAACGAACCCAATCCCTGAAGAATGACGAACACATCCAACAATAGATGATTTAGAAGAAAGGTTGCAAGTCTCCTTAAACACCTTGCAAATGCTAACAATGTTCTTGTGGGTCAAAGTTGCACCTATGCGATAGTGATCTGATGTAAAATTGAGCCAAACCAATGCCGTGGTTTTCTCGTCCCTAAACTTAGCATCCGCCTGATATTTGGCGATCTTCGCATTGAGGTATGCAACACTAGAAAGCTTGGTTATTTTTGTTGTATTTTTGATTCGAAGAGGTTTCACCCTGCGGTGGTTCATTTTCTTAATAGCATCAGCCACTGGCCCGGTTTTCATGAATTTTTCAACTTCATCGTTCACAAATACTTCCTGGACATCGAAGTCCTTGATGACACCGACAAATGCTGGGAAGTCTTCTCCGATCCTATTCGAATCAAAAGGCAACATCGGAATAGGAATTATTCCTAGCATGAGACAAGCATAAAGAATTATGTTGAACTCTTCTGACAAAGAATACATCAAGATAACGTATTGGCCAGCTTTCAATGTTGTCCTTTCGATAATATATTGACAAGCGGAATAAACCCTTTGCTCCAATTTTTTCCACGTTAGAGGCTTGGAACTCGTCTTTCCACTAGTGTCGATGTTGTGGAATGCAATCGCATCGCCTGAATTGGTTACACGAAATTTGAGAATATCTATAATGCTCTTAAAATCTGTAAGTGGAGCGCCCGTTTTGTCGTCAATTGATTTGGGTCTATCGTCAAAAGTTGAAAGTTGATCCGGAAAGTTTTGAAGGGATGAGTTCCGGAGTCTAGAGGCGAATGGTGACCATATTCCGCCCATTAGATCTTCGCCTCGCGGAATCATGCTAATTGACTGGTTGACAAAAAACTTGATAAAGTCAGATCTTAAATTGCCCTCTAAGAATTGCTTCTTACAAAGCATACTGGCAATCTCTAGTCCACCACTCCTCATAATCTTAGGCAAGGTATCACAATCCACCACCACGACACAAAATAGTCTTAACTGATGATGCTTGTTTAAAGCATCGAAACATCGCTTCGCGATTACGTTAAGCGTTGCTTCGTTCAAAGGCACGGCACTATAATCAAATTTGTCTTTGGACTTTGCATTGTTATTCAAGCTTGCCTCGGGGTCGTCGATGACCTTTCTTCTAATCTCCGCCTCGACTATGGCAACAGGTAAGTATTCATTACCGATAAATATATCGAAAATGGTGCAGTCATATACTTGCCTGACTTCGTTTGCCAATGTGGCCAAAAGATGAGACAGGTAGTGATACCTCATTGATGTCGCAAGTGATGAATCTTGAATCTGAGCTTTGTGATTCATCCAGCTGGCTTTCTGTCTAATTCGATCCTCGTAAAGGCCCAAGATATAGACTTTTCCATTATAAGTAAATCCTAGTAGTCCTGTGCGAAGAAACTCCATATCCAAAGTGCTATTTGCACGGCGGCATTTTGCATGAAATATCAGCTTAGATTCTTTGCGCATCCCGTAGAAGCCCCCGGACAAGCAAGGGCTGTCTATCCAAATTTCACCAAGTTCTCCCTTTAAAACCACGGATGACAGTTCGGGATTTACTACTGCTAGGGTAGCATCGGGTATAGGATAGCCAAATGCATCTACTCGCAAAGCATCGGGATTTTGTTCATCCTCTTCAAAAGGGTTTGCCTCAATGACTTGGACTTGGTTTTGTGAGAGAGCCTTTTTATCTATAACAACTGAAGAGAGGTCGTCGCCCGCGCTCCCATTCATATCAATGCCCAAGTTCTCAGAGCGACCTAGCCAGTCTCTCATTGAAATAACCATTCCCCCATACTCGCTTAATGTGAGCATCGGAATAATGGCATTTCTAGATTGCGGACACCCCAAAGGCTTGAGGTACCTCTCAGATAAGACTTCGATGAATTCACCATCCACAGTAAGAGCATCGACAAGCACCCATTTTACCGATGAGAAATCGACTCTTTGTGTTTTGGAATAGTATCTTGTTGCATTTGGTGCCTTTTGATAATCATAGGTTACACGCTTTAATCCCAAGAAATCAGCAAGCAAAAGATTTGCATGGCACTTAGATATAATGTTGGCATATAGTCCCTGCACCTCCATAACTTTTGGAGGTGCCCAAACCAAGAGATTTCCGGAGTACATGGAAAACATGGTTCCTATAATAAGTCCAATAGATAGTCTAACATCCATTGTGGCTAGGAACACTTTTCTTACTCTTCTTGGAAACTTGGGAGACTGGATAAGATTGCCTCCCGATTCTGGTAAGCTCAGCAAAGAAGTATCTAGGCAGTTCATCTGGTGAGAAATAGTCCTGTGGCTCAAAGCAATACCCCGCAATTCTCCCACGGGAGATCGGGAGAATTCAATGTACGCTAGGTCATTCTTGCTTTCATTACTGTTCTTCTTGTTTTTACCAAAAACTGCATCTTGTTCCGACTTTTTAGCAGATCCCAAATCGGTAGTACGCAAGCGAGAGACTTTTGAAGGCCATATAAGAGGCTGTGCTGCAGTGCTGAGTTTTTCGAGTTCTTTGGAAACTGACTCTGACATTAACACCAAGTGGGAAGAGGTAGACGATAAGATCTCAAACATCTCTGCTAAGGATATATCATTATGAATGGGAATAGCAGTGACATTAGCCATAAAGCAGCCAAAAAGAGCAACTGCAAACTCGCACACCTCGTGTTCTTTATAAAGCAATGCAACCGTAGTGTTGGATTTGAAATGAGCTCGGTGTTTGAGCTCATGTGCCAACTTTACAGACTTGAGAAAAAGCTTCTCCCAGGTTATGAGCAGCGAAGCTTTCCCCTTGGCGTCGAGAACCATGAATGCATGATCTGAAGGACAACTTTCTGCTCGCTGCTTCAACATGTGCGTCAAATTCTGTTTCGTGAACGTTGAAGGATCGGATATTTTACGCGGCAAAAGAATTTTCTCGAGCTTCGACGGATCTAAGGCAACATTTATATTTTGCTGCTGATGTAGTTTATTAATTAGCTGCATGATTTCCTCTCTTCTATTAATATAAGTCCACTGGTCTATCGTTTTGTTCACTGTGAAATCTTCTTCCAACTCTTGAAGTAAAAGTGCCATATCTGGGGGGATATCCGGTGATCCCCCGGCCAAAAATGCTGTGGCACTAGCAGAGATCTTGGTCCCTGGTGAAGAGCTTGATTGTGGATGACCTGGTCCAATGTTCATGGTTGCTGGCAAAAAAAAAAAAATCACTGTTAAAGTAAAGGCTTAGGAGTCCGAGCCGCGAAACCTCACCGTTTAAGGCATGGTGAGATCTCGCTCACGCAGGGCCAGCTAGTTCCAGAGTGTTTTTTTAATTTTTTTTTTTTTGTTATTATTTGAAAAAAAAAAAAAAATCTGAACTCTTGACTATCAATATAAAGACCTTTTTTGCTAAAACTTGAAACAGCAGGAATTTTTTACTTTGCTCGTATCGTTCCAAATATGAAAAAGATCTTCACGCAAAACGACCTGGGCGTTTACCGAGGTCCAATCTGTTCTGTAGTACATTGACAACCAAAGCGCGAAAGTAAAGGGCAAAAAAGAAAAAAGATACTAAGGTTTTACACATATGGATAATATTCTCATTCTCACATTCAAATAAGTTCCCTTGCAAGGTGTTCTAAATCCTTCAATATCGATAATCATAAAACATTCGTTTCTATTTCCATAATCTGAGCCTCAAGGCGGTCCCAACTAAGATCCTACTTTGTAGGCTGCTCGAACTCTATACCTGGTCCTTTGTAAATTAGGTTCTCCGGTACGGGGATTCCCCGTTCCCGGCACCTTTGCAATAATTGGGCATTTTCTTCTTTTAGTGTCTCGATATAATCAGCACTTTTTACGAGAATATTCAATTCAGAACGGCTCTCTTGGGAAGAGAGCGTGGGAGTAATATCCACGATACGATCGAACTCCATGCGAATATTCTCCCTTCTTTTCTGTTCAGATGCGATGTGGTGTGCCTATTGAGTTAGTGTTGAAATCACAAAAACTACCTCGCCAAATCTAGATCGAGAGTGAACGAACCTTTTTTTCGTCTTCGGTTAGATGCGATTTCGAGATATCTTCCATTTTTGGGGCAATATTGTGGGAGACTAAGGACTACTCAAATTGTAAGCTGGGTCGGAAATGTGGGGTTATGCATTGGGTCGCGCACTACCCTGACGTGTTATTCCGGAACAGTTATTTTCTTCACCTTCTCTTCCAGTTCTTTATTTTTTTGACTGATACAT
>JAJMKX010000286.1:0-78885 GCA_030569435.1 Metschnikowia koreensis | reverse complement strand
TGCTCTTGTCTGGCCTGTCTCGAGTCATCATTGTTGGCCACAATGTCACTGTGCTCCTTGGCCATTCTCTTCAACTTCCACTTTCTGTACTTGTTCTTCTTCGACTTACGTGTGTAGTGCTTCTTGATAATCACAACCTCGGGAGTGTTGTCGGTGTCCAAGGACTCCCACAAGTCCGAGTTGAAGTTGGTGTTGGTCAAGTAGTAACCCATGGCCAGATCACCCGGATGCAAAATGGCTCCCAAGTGCGACCGCACATAGAAAGTTTTATCATTGACACCCAAGTCACATGCTCTGCAAACAGTAATGTCGGCAAGCACAAACTTGCCTCTCATTTCACCGGTAGGCTCAACGTCCAACACCACAAACTCCACGAGCTGGTTGACGTCCAAAAGTGAGAGGAACGGTTTCTTCCAGTACAAAGCCGCAGGCAAATCGGCGGTTTGCAAGGTGTTAGGGTCGATGAACTGCAACATGTTGGTGACTTTGTGGCACACCACCAAGCGCGACACGTTTCCAAGCTGATTCGCCAATTTCTTGGGGAGAACCACAAGATCGTCACGACAAATGGGTGCGATTTCAATGGAAAACGTAAACTTGTACAGGGACAGACCCGATTGCGTGTCTATACTGACCAACTCCTCGGACCGCTTGTTTTTGATAGGGGCAACGGCAGCCAAGAAATCCACCATTTTGCATGCATGGTTCCGGGCCGAGTAAAAGAAATCCAAACCGTCTTTTGCCTCCTGGATCGAAATCGTGTCCACGTGCGCGTTATGCTTCAAAATCAACTGCTCCAAATAGAGGAAAGTTCTCTTGTGGGCGACTTTTTGTCTGATTTGAACCGTGGCTCTCCACGTATTGGTGGTGAACGATTTGGCACAGTCTGGACATTGCATGGCAATCACCACATACTCCACCTCGAAAGTTTGCTGGACAATTGTGTTCTGCAACGCCTCACCTTGCACGGTCAACTTGACTCTAATTCTCCGCGAATGAGGTTCTGTCCAAATGAAAGAAGCATCGACCAACCGGACTTTGGAAAGACCTTTCAAACGACGCAAACAGATCGCCAAAAGCTCACGTGACTCCAACTCGGCCCGGATCCACTGGTTGGGCGGCTGCAAGAACCGCTCACAGTTTCTACAGAAACTGATGTTGGCTTCTCTAGGAATACCCTCGGTAATATCCACATTCAACTTGATACAATCGTAACACATTACTAATCCCAGCGATCCGTCCATTGGCACACCACAGCTGCAACAGAGCACTGTGGCCACACCTTCCTGGTGTGTGTGGGGCTGCAAAGGTGCGTACGACATCTTCTAGCGTGTGATTATTTGAAATAAATGAAGAAAATGAAGAAAAATTGTATGTGTGTTTAATAAAAAAAAAAACTCTTGTTCGACAGGTGCCTTAATCTTTTCTTTCTTTGTTTGTATTATCCAATTCTTCAAAAATTTATAATGAAAAAGAAAATGGAGGATTTGCCACTCAACTTATATATAAATATTTTCTGGTTGTGCTTAGTTGGATTTGCCACTGGACAAGAAGAAAAAGGTGAAAAAAAGGCTGCAGAGATATGCTCGTGATGGAATAGTAAGCGTGCGAGGCATCGCGCAAAAAATACCTGGGCCCATCATCCATGATGAGCTTTTCTTGACTAAAAACTACACTGTAACTGATTTCTAAAACCCACACCCGTGCACCACAGATATTCCACCGCAGTCTGCATATATGCGTGCGATCAGTGGTGTTGATCTCCAGCAAAACAGGCGAGTATATGTAGACTGAAACATTCCAGTTTCCCTTGTAAGTAAACAATTGCTCAAGACGCGTAAATTTGTTTTCCATCTTTTTCTTTTTTTTTTTCCTTATTTCTCTTTTTTTCCTTTCAACTGAAATAAATGGTGGAACGCAAGCGTTCAGGTGGAAGCATTGCTGAGGCTTCGCCGAAAAAGGCTAAAATAGACCCCGGTTCTACAGTGAGCAGTCCAAACGCAAATTCACAAATCGAAAATGACGATGATGATTATGAAGGTGAAAAGGATGACGAAGGTGATATTTTCCAAGATACGCTAAATGGAGACGAGGACGCGGATGTGGGTACTAAAAATAACGAAAAGAAAGAATCTGGTAATGGAAATGCAAATAGAAAGAACAGGAATGAAAATGACGACAAAGACAACGAAAATGAAAACGAGAATGAAAATGACGGTGATGAAGACGAAGACGATGATGAAGACGAAGAAGAAGAAGAAGAAGATGCCAAAGAAGATGAGGAGGACGATGATGAGGAGGAAAAACGGCGGATTACCCTTTTCAATTTCGACGGAATGGAGTATTCATTCAAAGAACGGCCATCTGTGCTTGAAGAACGAGAGGGCAAAATCGAGTTCCGCGTGGTGAATAATGATAATACGCGTGAAAACATGATTGTGCTCACGGGTCTTAAAAACATTTTCCAGAAACAATTACCCAAAATGCCCCGCGAATATATTCTGCGATTGGTCTATGACCGGTCACATCTATCGATGGCTGTTGTGCGGAAGCCATTGACTGTGGTGGGTGGAATCACCTACCGTCCCTTCGATAACCGAGGTTTTGCCGAAATTGTGTTTTGTGCCATTTCTTCTACAGAACAAGTGCGTGGATATGGAGCCCATCTTATGAATCACTTGAAGGATTATGTGCGTGCAACTTCACCCGTGAAATATTTCCTTACTTACGCCGATAATTACGCCATTGGGTATTTCAAGAAGCAGGGTTTTACGAAAGATGTGACTCTTGATAAACTGAGGTGGGTTGGGTATATTAAGGATTATGAGGGTGGTACGTTGATGCAGTGTCTGATGCTCCCACATCGGCTCCGGTATTTAGATTCGGGCAAGATACTCTTGCTACAAAAAGCAGCCATAGAACGGAAAATCAAGATGCGGTCCAGATCGCATGTGGTGCGGCCTGGACTTCAGGTATTCAAAAACGCCAAACCAGGTTTCAAGCTTGATGCGCTGGAAATCCCCGGACTCATTGAGGCCGGCTGGCTGGAAGAAATGGATAAATTGGCGCAAAAACCTAAGCGTGGACCTCACTATAATTTCATGGTCACGCTTCTTTCGGAACTCACTAATCACCCGCTGGCATGGCCTTTTGCCGTTCCTGTGAATAAGGAAGAAGTGGGCGACTATTACGATGTGATCAAAGAGCCGATGGACCTTTCTACAATGGAGCTGAAGCTTGAGAACGATAAGTACGAGTCGTTCGACCAGTTTCTTTATGACTGCCGGCTTATTTTCAACAACTGCCGGTCATATAATGCCGAGACGACAACGTACTATAAAAACGCCACTAAGCTCGATAAGTTTCTTACAAAAAAGGTCAAGGAAAGCACAGATTACGCACATTACCTTGACCTGTAATGGCTGTGCATGAACATCCAGCATTCCAGCCATTTCTTGTCGCAATAAAAAAGACCCCATTTACAAAACCAAATCGGTTCCATAACGAAATTCTTCAAGGCATTTCATGAAATAAACAAATAATCTTGGGGAGATTGCAACCGTGGTACATGAGCAGCTTCCACTCATATTCCTGCAGATAATGTCTCGGCTCGGTCCTGACCCTGCCCTCGACTCGATTTGTCAGAGGTTAGCAAGCTTCGGTGAATATCTCCATCAATCAATTGCACACTCAATTCTGCAATTAGACTGTTTTAAACAACACAAAAAATAACTGAAAATATAAAAATGGCTCAAATTTACACTAGCGCAACTTCCCCAGAGGTGGCCCAATCGGTGGCCGCTTTTGTTCTCAAGCACCAGAACGAGGCTCTTGCCAAAAACGGCACATTCAAAATTGCCGTTTCCGGTGGTTCGATGGGAAAAGTTTTGAAGGCAGGTCTTGTTGATAATGCTGATGCCGCAGGAAAAGTGCAATGGGAAAAATGGGAGATTTTTTTCTCTGATGAGCGTTTGGTTCCTTTGGACCATGCTGACTCGAACTATGGGCTTTTGCAAGAATCTGTGCTTAAGTATGTCAGTGGCCCACAACCTAAGGTGCACACTATTGACGCCTCGCTTCTCACCGGAACTGATGGTCAACTTGAAGGTGCCGATGAACAAAAGGATGAGACGATTGCCAAGAAATACGCCGAGCTTCTTCCTGCTGATTTGCACGTGGACTTGGTGCTTTTGGGCTGCGGCCCTGATGGCCACACGTGCTCCTTGTTTCCCGAGCACGCCTTGTTGAAGGAAACCGAAAAGACCATTGCACTCATCAGAGACTCCCCCAAACCTCCTCCAAGAAGAATCAGTTTCACTTTCCCTGTGTTGGCCAAGGCTGGTGCCATTGCGTTTATTGCCGAGGGCGAGGGCAAGGCTCCAGTGATTGACCAGATTTTCAACGACCCAAAGTCGCAATTGCCATGTAAACTCGTCAATGATCTTGGCGTTCCTGTCTCGTGGTTTGTGAATGACGCTGCTCTTACGGGCATCAGTGTCCCGGCCTCCAAGTACTAGGCTCCTTTTGTTTTTTTGTAGACTACTATACATAGGAGCAATATTTATCAGAAACGCTTGAATTGCTAATTTAAATGTACTCATCGGCAGAATTTAGTGCCAAAGAAGTCTTATGATTATATTGTAGTTGCCATGTATGGGGGATTTTGGGTTCAAAGATATTTGGCCTGGCAGGAGATTTCATACTTCTACTCATTGAAAAAGGAAAAAAAAAAACTTCAGAAGAATTTGAAAGAATTTCTAAAAAGTGAAAACCGAAATAGTTTCAGTTTCTTCCTTAACCAGACCCTTTCTCAGATTCAATAAACAAGGTGCAGCACAGGCCAGAGCTTGTTCCGGGCCGATTTACCATATTTCCCCATTCGCGCAACAGTGGCCCCCCACTAATCTCACTGTACCTTTGCAAAACTCGCTAGTATAATGGGTACGTAAAGAAACGGGCCAAACAATTGGAAACGAATCAATAACTGAGGAGAATAACGATAATCGTTATATCATATATATTATAATAACTCTCACAATTCTGAAAAAGCATTTTGACTATAAGAGGCAATTTACTCAAGATTCAGCACCATGAAATCCAAGCCGCAGCTCCCGACTAACTCTCCTAATCTAGGTGTGGCACTCTGGCTTTGCCCCAAAAAATCGTCGGCACTCCATGATAAATTACAGGTGGCAATGGACTCTCTAGCCACGGTTTTCCCGGACCAGGTTCCTCGCGTGGAACCTCACATCACTATCAGCACCAATATAGCAGTGGATTTGGAGAATGCCAAAGATGACGTCAGCCGGATTTTATCTGCATGTTGCATAGCCCTAGACTCGCTTCCTCGGGACTCTGTGGACCAGCACTGGATCCGTATGGGCCGTGTTTCGAGCCAAAAACAGTTCTTCAAGAAGCTCTACTTTTCCGTGTGGAAGGACCCCACACTCATCTCTTTTGCCAGGATTGTGCGGGAGCTTTTCGTGATTCTCCCGCAGAAAATCGACTTGGAGCAGAAAGTGAAGAACCCTCATTTATTCCATACGGACTCCCACGGCAACATCGTGCGGAAAAAACACACTGGTCTGCGCAGCCGTAGCCTGCTGCTGCTGCTGCTGCTGAAACTGAAAAAACAGCCGATTGATGTGGCGTTAGATATGCCGAAGATTCAACATGAGCTGGCTCTTGAGGCCGCACAGTGGTCGGCTACCGAATATGACCCTCATCTTTCCTTGGCATATAGTAATTTGCATCCGATTGATAGTGCGTTGTGGCATACTATCCGGTCGCGTGTTTCCGACTATCTTCTGATCGAAGACTGTGACCTGGAAATATGGGACACCCAGTCAAATGGGCTCTCGTGGGATGGCGGTGTATTAAAATTGGTTCTTTGCGAGGGTGATCCTGCTGAGTGGCCCGTGTTGGGATCTGTAGATCTACATATGTAGCGGGATTTCATGCTGAATAAAGAGTATCGTGTGTTTTCTCAAGGCTATAGCTTCACTTTTAACAAAAAGTACCTTTGAAATATTCACACTTTTGAAAATTACCGTCCCGTGAAGTAATTAGGTCATGTCGTTGTATCATGTAGTAAGTTCCTCAACGGCATTTACTATCACTTAGCCAGTTTAAGAGAACCATTTATCTTGAGATTGTATAAAACTTAGAGACATATTGAAATCGTGCAGCTCATTCGACTAATTTTGTGTGGTCAGGAGAATCTTGATCTAACGAACATGCATATCTATAAACAAATTTGATACCCATTAAATGTGCGTTTGAGACAATAATTACAGCCCAATCTACTACCTATTTTCTTAAATTGAGTAAATGTCTGGGTCTGGCCTGAGGTTTCAACGCCTTGAAAAACTGGTCATAATTAAAAATAATTTTTGATTAGTGTTTGTGATATTATTGCTAAAGTCTCTAGTTTCACAAATCATACAGGAGAGTGTGTAAATTGCAACGCTACGAAAAAGAGTCCTTAAAAATTGGAAACTTGACCTTTAGAATTGAGAGCCAACACTTATATTCACAATTGTAATTTAAATACAGAAACATACTTTTCAAAAGAAAAAAACGAAAAAAATTGGTCGACTTTGCCACTAAACCCCTCAGATCTATAATTCCTCAACCTGGCTCATGCACCTCAGGGCCGGCTCAGACCTCAGACCTCTCAATACGCGCAGACGTGAAGCGAACGCGCAACATTTGGTAACGTAAACAACCTCCAGCTTTTATCCTTGAAATGACGGAGTCCCTCTCGAAATTGGCGCTAAAAGGCTCGTCGAAGATCGTGGCAGACTACTTTGAATTCGCCATCCATAGTATCTTGTTCCAGCGCGGGATCTATCCTACAGAGGATTTTATCACGGTGCGTAAATATGATTTGCCCATGCTTGTTAGTGCCGATGATGAAGTAAAGGCATATATCCGGAAAATCATGGACCAGGTGAAAAAATGGATCTATGGCGGCCGGCTCTCAAAACTCGTGGTTGTAATAATTAATAAAGCTACCACAGAGAGTTTTGAGCGGTGGGAGTTTTCGTTAGATACTAGTGAGGATGGAGAGGCCGAGAAGCCTAAAAACCGGCTTGATATTCAAAAGGAGATCCAGGCGATTATCCGCCAAATCACAGCCTCGGTTTCTTATCTTCCGTTTTTGAAAGATGATGAGTATACTTTCAATGTGCTTGTATATACTGATCCCTCATACGAGACCAAGAACATCCCATGTGAATGGGCAGATACTCACGGCGATGGCAAAATGATCCAGGGCGAGGCCGACTCAGTTAAGTTCTCGGAGTTTAATACGAACTTGCATAATGTGGGCACTGCAGTCAGCTACAAACTCGGCTAAGTATGCCAGGCCAAAGAAAGAAAGAAAGAAGAAAAAAAGTCACCTATTCGAACCTAAAACCTAGAAAAAAAAAAGATTAAATAAAACTATCATGTCTTGTTGGGTCTAGGAGGCCGCAAGATGGCAAACTCCTCGTCAAAACGGCGCCTCTTGTTGCCAATCATAAACCGGGCTGCTCCCTTACTTCCCACTTTATAGTCCCACTTGCGCAAGTAATTGTCCTGCTTGAGCAAGGCGTTTGTCGACACGGACTCCTCGCTGAGAATTGGCAAGTCGTTAAACCGCGATTTGAGATCCATGAACTTGAAGATCTGTTCCTTGCCCGTTTCTGCATTCACCGTTGGTAAGTAGTCATTCAATATCAGGAAGTTCATCTGGTGAACATAGTAGTCCAATATGTACACGATTCCCTCGTTGACCAAAGCTTCGGGACATCGGAAATCACGCATCAGGTCGATGTTTTCTAAGATCGTGCCGATTTTGTTGAGGTCACCGACTTCGCCGTATTTCGAAAGCAAGTCCACTGGCTTAAGGTTCAATGCTACAATCACAATCGCCAACGCAATACAATGTGGAGGAATGACCAACGAGAGTGGCGTCAGCATGATGTCAAATGCCACGAGCCACGCAAATAACGTGAGCTTATAATCCAAGCCCAACTGTTTCAGAAACACCACCACCAACTGGTCTACTGAAGGAATATTGGCTGCGCCACTGAGGAAATCGAACTTGAGCACCTGGAGCAACTTGAACTCCAAGCTCATAATCACCTTGCGCTGGATTTCAAACACCGTATTGGACGAGTTCTTAAGGTTCCGGTAATAGTTGCGCGATTCACCATCAATGTCCCGTATTTTGTTGGCCACCGCCTGGATATCCCGGAGCCGTTTGATACAATCCTCGTTTTTGGTGGCAAGGAAAAGACACGTGTATGCCACCATATAGGGGTCTTTCTCAAGCTCACTCAACGGGTCATTTTCCGGATTCATGTCTGCCTGTTCCTCAAAACTGTTGAACAAATAGTATCGCTGATAGTAGTTCATCGACAAGCTGAGCACACGCAAGGGAAATTTCATGGTTTTGACCACCTGGAACAAAAACTGGTATACTTGGTGTTTACGCTGGTTATACGCAATTTTCTTATTATCGGGAATCGTGCTCGCATGAAGATACGAGAGTTCTGCGTGTGAAAGAAAAGGCCTTGATACCTGAAGAATCGTGGGTTTATCGCTGGCAGCTGGTTTCGGCTGAGACGGCGTGCCTTGTACCTCACCACCGTTTCTTTTATTATCGGCCATTATTAAGTGTAATGATTTGATTTATTCTATGTTAAATCTCCAAAAAATATCGTATCTTCTATACTGCAAGAAATGCACAAGTCTTGATGAGTGAAGATGAAGTAGTAGTAACAGTGAGGTGCGATCGCGCGTGCACGGAGGTACGGGTGTCTATTTCTACGTATAATTTAATGTACAGGGAATGAAGCGGGCCGCGACAGCAGGTTAAGTAGGGCAAATACGTTGAAATTTGACTAATACATACAACTAAAAGGAATGGGGATGGGGGTGAGAGATGGCGGTGAAATAAGCGCGTTTAAGCAGCGAAAGACAAAGAGACACCCAACTTGTGGACTGGCTCAGCCAACTTCAAGGCATCGAAGGAAGCACCCAAGCCCAATCTGACACCAGGTCTCAACTCTTGGGAGTAGGCCAAGGCGGTCAAACCAGAGTCGGCGATCTTGGCCTTGACGAAGGCAGAAGAGTCCAACTTGTACTTGGTGGCGAACTCAACGTTGACGCTCTGAGACTTGACGGAGTCCCAAACGGCCTTGGCACCGGCCTCGACGAATGGAGAAACCTTGTGGTAGTAGGCGGCGGTGAACACAGACAAGTTGGAGGTGGAGGTGACACCAACAGTGTACAATGGGTTGGCGTAACCAACACCAACAGAGTACTTGTTAAGCTTGGCGGAGGCAATGTCGTAGCCCAACTCAGCACCGGCAGTGAAGCCGTCGTGAGCAACAGCCAAGTCGGCGGTAGCAACTGGGCCCTTGAGCAAGTCGAAGAACAATCTGGCGTTGACGGCAGATTGCTGGTAGAAGAAGTTCAACTTGGCGTTCTTGGCACCGTTTGGCACAACAGAGGTGTCCAACTCACCCTTCAAGCCTGGGGTCAACAACTCGGACAACTCGATCTTGGTGTTCAAGGTGTTGGAGTTGTTCCAGCCCTCGGTCAAGGTCAAGCCAGTGGCCTTGTCGGCGTATCTGGCCTCGACGGAGGCAGCAATGGAGTTGTCCTTGGCGGTCTTACCCTTAACGGTGAAGGCAACACCATTTGGGGCAACGGTCTTGACATCGACGGCGGCAGCGGACAAGTGGAAGAAGTCCTTGTTCAACAAGTCGTTGGAAGGCTTTTGGAGGTCGGAGAAAGCAACAGGGGCCATTTTGATGTGTGTTGAGGGGTTTAAAATTTTCTTAGTTTAAGAGGGTGGGGAAAACTCAGGAAAGTCAAATTTCGCGAAAGGCGTCGATCAACGCGGGCGGACATGCGTTTTTATAGGTTTGGCGGAAGGTTGGGGAACAAACAGGTCTTTTTTTTGTGTTTCCTGCAGAATGCGCGCGGTTTTTTGGGCTTTTTTATTTTCTTTTCTTTGGTTTTCCTGGGGCAGACAGACAGGCAGGCAGATCCCGTTCCGGAATACCGCACTGCACGGGGCCAAATCATGACAGACAAAAACAAACAAGAAAGAAACTGTGGTGTATTATTTTTACAAGCAACGAAAAAGGCGTAAAGATTTTGCTTTGTGTTCTATTTTTTCTTGTTTTCTTCCCTATTTTTTTTTTTTTTTTTTTCATGAAAGTAGGGACATATTATATCCAAAGGTAACTAATTGTTGCATAATGACATAAAAGAAGTAATTCTATTACTGGTGTTATTCTTTTTTATTAGGAGAGGTGATTTGCTTGATACGGACCCCGACTCTAGCCCAAGCCATATTGAAAGCGGGTTTGATTTGAAGGAATCTATAGCTTGTCAGTTGAAATCTTTTGTATTTTTTTTATTACAAAAATCCCATGACGTTTCATTAATGTTTTCCTTGCTTTAACAATAAGTTTATATAAATATCAGGTGGGTGACTCGTAACCTCGAAAGTGTGGTTTTTTGCAAGACTCATGAAATAATTAGCGGTGACTCGTGGCGCACGGTGGGCCCGCGCAATTTCGGCCACGAGATTTGTATCTTTTATTGAATCTCGCTTCCCAAAACAGATTTGAAAACATGGGATCTAGAGTAGATGAGGTATATAAGTTCTATTTCTCACAATTATTTTATTATTTATTTTCTAATTTTTTATATTTTCCCTCACTTTTATAAAATCCATGAAGAAGAATTGGATTCACCCAATTTCTTTCTATTGATTGTGTATTTATCTGGCTTATGTAGTCACGCAGGCCACGTTTAGGCGAGGGCCTAAAGCTAATTCGCTCCCCGGATTTCGGCACCACACACGTGCGCAGGCAATTTTGGGGGAAAACGATAACATGTGATTTTGGCCACATAAAATGACTTGCGACTCTGTGCACTCAGGCTTCTTATCTTTTGACTTTTGATAAGTTTCTGTCGTTTTTTTATTATTTATTTTGAATGACTATCTGTCCCTTATTTTCAATTGTACTCCCAAATCTTTATTATTAAATCCTCGAAACCGGTTCAAAATCATATCACGCTTTTTGCCGTGTTAAACAAATTGTGGCTGCGCTCGCTGACACGCTTCACTGCACAATGAAGCATCAGTTCTACAACCCTTCAATTTCTTCTTCACTATTGAATTCCAACGGATGAAGTTTGTGGTTGTGAATTCCAATGCAGAAACAATTTCAGCGTTTCAAAAAGCTTTCACTGAGGTGAACAAGACGTGTGGTGAACGTGTCAACTTAATGTGTTTTGAGGGAACGCTTGCACACTATATAGAACCGTTGAAAATTACGTCTTCTCTGAAGAATATTGGTGTTGTATCACCAGCAAATTCCCTTTCATTAATGGGTGCGGGCTTTGATAGAGCAATAGCAGAGAATTTCACAGGATCAAATGACGACTACCGAATATTTGAAAGCAGGATCCAAGAACACACTTTATCTAGATTCAATGGATTCATGCCACCACAAGCAGCTCATGTGATTGATTTAAAAGAAGTGTTTGAAGGTTATGACATAAAATTTTCCCCAAATCTAAAAATCACACATATAGTGCAAACACCAACTATGGCAGTTCCGGAGAAAATCGATGTCAGCACTGTATTTTACTGTATGTGGAATACACTTTTGGCAATTGATGATAAACTTGATGTAGTCATTTTACCAGCAATCGGTTCTGGTTATGGTGGGATCCCACCAGAAATAGTGGCACGGACAATTAGTGGGGCTCTTGGTCTTTTCTATATGGATATTAACATTAACCCATTTGATCGCGGTGCTGCGGTTCTACTTTTTCTTGAAAAAGATTATAAGGCTTTTGAAGACTCTGTTGACATTGCTCGGATCGAGTCGATTATTTCTGAGTGGGGAAAAAATAATCTTAAAGACCAGGATTTCCCTCTTTCTTGGAAAACCTTTTGCCGGTGTCTCAAGTCACCCAAGTGAATTTCTTTGATCTCTTCTTTTTTGCCACAAAGCTTCAAGACCGGATAGTCCCTCTGCTAATAAAGATCACAGTTTTAAAAATTCCTTATTTCCAAAAAGTCTTAATCTTTTAGGATTTTTCCCAGTATTGTCTGTCACAATTTTCACAGTTAAATGTTGTCTTCTTGAGGACTCAGGTTCATCAAGACATGTAAGCCGAGGCCATTCAATGAGTGATTGGACTGCAATACAACAATTTTTGTTGAAAGAGACTTTTATTTAAATTTGATCCATGCATTATTTGCTATTTTGGAACTACAACTGGTGATAAAAAAAAGTTTTCAAACCATCTTGTTTGCCTATTGCTCGGCACACGCGATAAGAATAGAGTACGAGCAAGCCCAGATAAAAACATTAACACAGCCCAATTTGAACTTTATGAATTCATATGCCATTCGAAATATATGAATGGATTTTAAGTAAGAAGTCACAATTGTTAAGATTTCTTGATAAAAAAAAAGAAAGAAAAAGAGGGTGATTTTGGAATACCCATAACTATAGAGCCGAAACGCGTCTATCTACGCGCGTGGTTATGAGGCCTCGAATTATCTGGTGAAGTGAGTCAACTGTCGACAAGTCTTAAGTTTTAAGTTTTTCCATCATTTCATAACTCAACACTACTTCATACCAAAGTTAATAATATAATTAAAAAAGGAAATATCGTCATGTCAGAATTAGAAACAAAGAGATATAAATATACTCTAGGCTTCATTCGGTCAGAAACCAATCACGTGCTTTTTTTGAACCGCCAGAAAGCGCCCTGGATGGGCCGCTGGAATGGCGTCGGTGGGAAACTAGATGTAGGCGAAAGTCCATATGAGTGTATAGTTAGAGAAACTTTTGAAGAAACAGGGCTCACGCTTCCACAGTATCAAGACCGTGGGGTTATGCGGTGGCATAGAGACGGAAACGATTTGGGCGGAGTTCATATTTTCACAGCGGAGGTGCTGAAAGAGGAAATGGAGAAGTATACTACGCCTAGAGTTCATTGTCATGAGGGGATATTGGATTGGAAATCGATGGACTGGCTTTTACATGAGGCAAATACAGGGGTGGTGGATAACGTGAAAGTAATGCTCAAAGACTTGTTTTCCGCCGGGCCAGAGGCGTTATGGGTATCTAGTTACGAAGGAAAGACGTTGGTGAGTTGCACTTACCAGAATGGAAGCCAGTAGAATTGGAAAGCATTATACTCAATATTCTGAATTTTCTCAGATATGAAGTTTTAATTCCGTCAATTGTAAGGAAAAGTTTTGAGCGGTGACAGATGAAGCGCCTCTGAGAGGCAAAAGAAAGAGACTTAACGAATGGCAAGCATCTTCTGAGCCAGTTAAGGACAGTAGAATGTTTAGGTATAGAATGGATATAGAATTTCCACAGAACTTCAGAGTTATCTTTTCTTTTCCGAAAAAGCCACGAAATACGTAGGAATCCCAAGGCTACGGAGGAAATGGGAGCTGGTAAGATGCATGTACCAGGATGCAAGCCAATTAACTATGTGGGTGTCTAATTTACAATATACAATTACGTGGTCCAGAGACGGGCAGTGCCATCGGCACCTGCACTGAACAACCAGGCCTCCTTCGGATGCCAGACCAAGTCCAAAACACCAATGCTCGAAACGATCTTGTGACCCGTCAATTTCTTCAAAGGCACAAGCAATGGGTTAGTCATGAAGTCATCGTAAACGGTTCCGTGGAAAACATGGATGGATCCATCATCAGATGCCGAGGCGAAAAGTGGCAACTTGCCCTTGTGGAATTTGATCGAACGCACGGCCTTCTCGTGGTAACGCAATGTTTTGTATGGCGTGGCGCTCAAGTCCAAGTCGTGCCACAACACTCTCTTATCGTAAGAAGACGCCAAAAGATGGTCTCCACGAGGGTGGATATCGATGCCCGACAACATTCTGGCGCCCGGCTGTAACTTCTTGACCAAAACCTGCTGAGCCAAGTCGTACACTCTGATTGCTCGCTGCGAGCTGACAAAAAGGTGTGGTTTTGTTGGGTGGAACGTGGCATCGACAATGATACCTTTAGCCTTACGGAAGGGCGATTGCGACAAGTGCTTGGACAACTGATGGATAAGCACCGAAGTGTTTTTGGACTCGGGCGACACGGTGACAAAGTAGTCTCCTTTCCGGTGCCACGAGAGTTTTTTGATTGCCTTCTTGCACTCCACAATTGCGGCAATACCGTCTTGTGATTGACCAGGGCTGGGTGTGTACCACTTAGCAACCTCGGCTTTAGCAGCATCAGAAGAAGTTTTGGTTTTCTCATCGTCTTCGTCATCATCAGAGTTCACGTTGATCTCAGTATCCTTACGTTTAGTACCGAAAGTGGCGTAACCCCAACCGGCCTCGATCTTAACCCGAGCATTGTTTTCGATATCAAAGCCGAAAATTGGAGGCACCACAAGCAAAACACGCTCTGAAGCACCAACAGCCAAAATAGGCACTGTGGCGTCAGGGTGCCATTGCAAGGCATCGATTTTATCCTCGGGGTTTTCTTTCACATCAATAGCCTGGATCTTGTGCACCTGTCTTCCAGTAAGCACCTCCCAGAATCTCACCGATCCATCGTCACTACCAGTGGCCAACCATAAGCCCAGCGGATCCACAGAAAGCGTTCTAATACGACTAGTGTGACCGGAGAAAATGGTGGAACATTTGATAGGGAAAGGACGCAAGTCTTTGGGCGAAGGCAACTCGGGAATCAACGACTCGGGGTCAATATTCAACTTGTTGTGGCGCACACGAGGAGCCAAGTACAAGTCCAAGCACCGCTCAAAACGTTCACGCACCGATTCTTGGTATCCAGGCACTTTACGCAAGGCCAGGTATTTTTCTGGAATAAACGAGGTTTCTCTCTCGGAAGGCTCGGTGGCCAACCATTGCTTCTTCTCCTCTTCATCAAACAAGTACTCCTCAGGTGGATTATAAGACTCGTCGTTGGTAGGAGGAGGCAACTTAGGTGCACGAAGATTCATCACGTGGTCAGGTGTATGGTCTTCTTGTTCCCACAAGTCGAAGTTGAGGCGCTCTTCTTCACGCTCCTCCTTCACCTTGTTTGGAGGAATGATCTTACCCTCACGAATGGCACGGACAATCTTCATCACACGCTTTGCCTCGTGTTTCGAAGGCATGAATCTACGTTTGGGTTCTGGCGCAGCACTGAGGGGCATGACCTCGGTCTTCAGAGTGAACCACTCGATTGTGGGCTCATAAGGGTCGATCGAGGAGTCGGTGTTTTCGTTATTCTGGATCTTGCGGATCAACTCCAATTCTTCAGTGGAAAGATTCAACGATTCACCGGTATTCTGGTCCAAAAGACCCGTCCATCCTTCTGGCAAATCAATCTGTTCAAGAAGCTGGTCCAATGCACTGCCCTTAGCAGGACGCATGATACGCTTACCGTTGATATCGTAACCAATGTGTGGCATTTCTTCGTATGCAGAAAGAGGCACATTTCCGATCGTATTGAAGTTCTCTGCATCGGAGTCATCGGAGTCGTAAACAGGCTCAATTTCCGGCTTAAGGATCCGCAACCGGCCGTCGGAATATTTCGAAACCACTTCCTGCGAGTCGCCGTTATCGATGGTTTTGAGAGAAACGCCACTAAGTTTATCGTTAAGTGAATCTGGTTCAGAACCTGCATCCGAGTCAGACTCGGACTCAGATTCGGATTCAGACCCTTCTTCCTCTGCGAGAAGTCTGTTCAACTCAGCCTCACTATCGGTTTCATCTTCACTTTCATCTTCTTCGTTTTCTTGAGGAGCGTCGGTCTCTTTTTCAGCAGCCTTTTGTGGCGCAAGTTCGGTCTCCTCATCACTACTTTCATCTTCATCAAGGTCAAGCAAGCCAGAAACCTCAAACTCATCTGCGGGAGCATCGGCTTCAGCCTCAGGCTTTCTCTTTTTCAGGCCCGCGCTGTTTTTAGTAGCAACGGCGTTATTTTTTGCGGTTTTCGCCATGTTTCAAATTGCACTGGTGAGTTCCGTAATCGAGAAAGTGAGAGAGAGATTATGTGAGAGAATGAGAGAGAGAGAGAGAAAAATCTGTGAAGCGCATCTCTGCTCGAGTGCGCACTGCAGGCTTGCGCGAAGAGCTTGGGTAGGCGATGGATGAGACGCCAGTCTTAATTAAAAGATGATATCTTTCAATATTCAAGTGTGTAGGTTTTTGGTCAATAAAAAAAAAACAAGACTATATTTGGAAGATTTCAAATAATTTCAATATATCAAGATAATTTTTTTAGGGATCTCCTGATAAATTTACCCATACCCAGTAGACTAGACTCTTTCCATGTTTTCGTTGGCATCTCTCATGGGAAGTCCTGTCCTATGCACTCCGGTCTCCACAGTCGAGTCCGAGCACGAGGCCCAAGCCCAGAAGTAATACAGGAAGATTTCTAGATTATAATTTTGGAAGCGTTAACCCAACTATATAAAATTAAAAGCCCCCAAATCTCACCAAAAATCACACCAAAATAAAGAATGAACGCCATTCACAAAATTCTCACCATCAACGAAAAAGAACTTCTGCTGAATATCCCAGACCATGCCTCGTGGCATGCGGATTATAGCGATACTTCATACATTTACATTGGCAATCTTCATGAAAGTCTCGCAGAAAAAGATATCCTCACCATTTTCTCGCAATACGGTAATCCAACACACATCAATTTGGTGAAAGATCGTGAGTCGGGAAAATCTAGGGGGTTCTGTTACTTGAAATATGAGGACCAACGGTCGTGTGTTTTGGCCATTGATAACTTTAATGGCTCTCTTATATATGAGAAACCTTTGAAGGTTGACCATACTTACTATAGATTGGCCAAAGGTCAACAAGAAGACGACTTTAAAGTGCAGTACCCGGATGTTTTACATAAGAAAATTCCCAAACAAATCGAGGCTGCTCCTAAACTATTACCGTACGAAAACCCGGCTCAAGTTTCTGAAACCAGTAAAGATATCACTTCTCAAAACCAGGAGTCTCCTGATTTACAAGTTAGCGTTGAAACTGCATCTACAATTCTCAAAGAGCATGATAATGATGATGATTTCACAGATCCCATGGCTAAAATGATCAATAATGACGATGATTTTGAAGACCC
Organism: Metschnikowia koreensis; assembly: GCA_030569435.1. Taxonomy (NCBI): domain Eukaryota; kingdom Fungi; phylum Ascomycota; class Pichiomycetes; order Serinales; family Metschnikowiaceae; genus Metschnikowia; species Metschnikowia koreensis. The sequence goes on along the minus strand of JAJMKX010000286.1, from coordinate 61,733 downwards.
AATGGCCGGATTCGTGACAAAGTCTAGCAGAAAACATGAAACCGGAAGTGACAGAAAGTCTCGCAGAGAACACGGGCATCGCAGCAAAAGACCCCGTCATGAATCTACAAATACCAATACTGGTGATTCTGAAAAATGAAAAATGAAGAAACAAAAAAGCCGTGAATTAGAAAGTAGATTAATATACTTCTGCGAGCTGGTCCTCTATTTATCGGTGCTCACGGCGTAGTTCTGGAAATATTTGAAAAACTCGGTTTTCTCATTGAGGCCCAATTCCACATGATTCAATCCGTTCTCGACAAATGCCATCTGACACGCCTTCATCGAAGCATTTTGGAGTGGTACAATCTTGACCTTTGCGAAAGCCTTACCCGGAAAAGTAAGTAATTTCGACACATACTGATTCTGGGTCAAATGAGGAACCGGAAGCGATAATGCGCCGGGATAAAATCTCAAAACTGCAACTTTAACCGGGGATGAAGAGGCCAGCAAAAGCGTAGAGCATTGTTGTTGTAAAGGCAAAACGGCCTTATTGTTCGAAGCAGTGCCCTCGGCAAACACAATCGCCAATTTTCCCTTGAATGCCTTTTCAGCACCTTTCTCAAGTTTAGTGCCTAGACTCACAGATTGCTCCAAAGGCAAGAAAAACACCGAAAGAAATTGCCATACTGTAAACGTATATAAATCATTTTTCCACGGAAGCACCACAATAATCGAGGAAAATGACGAGACTGTCGAAATAAGAAAAATGACAAACACGTCCAATGGGGAAACAAGGTTCAGCACAATTATCTCGTTGACAGAGGGCCTATGTGCGGCGATTTCCTTGGCATTTGATTTACGGACACCTTCCACCAGTAAATCGATATCAGATAAAGAAAAGAGCCATTGTAGGATGGCTTTTGTGGCGGGTTTAGGAGCCACCGAGGCCAAGGTATATAAGAAAACGAAAAGTGGCCATTTCAAGAGTAGAAGAATTGGATTAGCAACAAATTTTTTGAATGGCGACACTTGTGTTTCAACAGGAAGAAATGGCGAAATCCCCGTGCCTTTATCTCTCCAGTTGCTGAATTTTTCCATCTCTATAACAAAGGTAGGTTAAAAGAATTGATCAGCGAGTTGTTTAGATCAAAGTGAAGCGAGTATTCATATGAATATCACGTGACTAAGTTCAGTAAATTGACAATACCATTACTGTACTATACTTATACAATATAAAACTACTTTACAAGAATTGACAAATAAATGTATCTTAACATTATATTGACCACATACTAATATACACAACCACAAGGCGACCATAACGCCATTGTGTCAATTATAATATAGGAACGAGGAAAAATCAATTTTCTCAAACGCAGCCCACTTACAATTCCTGGGAAGCCTTGGCGGCAGCCTTCTTGGCTGGCAACAAGGACTGGTGGATGTTTGGCAAAACACCACCTTGGGCAATAGTGACGTGGCCCAACAACTTGTTCAATTCCTCATCGTTTCTGATGGCCAATTGCAAGTGTCTTGGGATGATTCTGGACTTCTTGTTGTCTCTGGCAGCGTTACCGGCCAACTCCAAGATTTCAGCGGCCAAGTACTCCAAGACAGAGGTCAAGTAGACTGGAGCACCGGAACCAACTCTTTGAGCGTAGTTACCCTTTCTCAACAATCTGTGGACTCTTCCGACTGGGAAGGTCAAACCAGCCTTAGAGGATCTGGAAGTGGATGCTTTTTCAGTGGAACCTGCTTTACCTTTACCGCCGGACATTATGTGTGATTATTATTTTTTTTATTGAATTAAAAAGTGTATTGAATTAAAAGAATTCTTGAAAGAATGGTAGAAGAGACGGGGGGCGCGGTGGTTTTATATATAAGCTTTTCTGAGAGGCGCGGGCCGTTATTTTTTTTTTTCTTCTTCTTTTGTTAGTGGTGGGGTGTGCGCGTATTGGCCCTCCACGCAAAAAAAAAAAATAATCAAAATGTATGGGGCCTGCTAAGGGATTCTGTCCTGCAGAAATCCCCCCGTCTTCACGCTATCTCCCCATACTCTCCTCGCGCGCGCGTGCTCCAGTCTCCGTGCTGGTAGTTACACATCTGCTCCGGTACTTCCCAGCACGCGCTCTCTCCCCGGAAATTAATTAATTGCCTTGCTTTGCTGGGAACGAAAAAGCTCGCATGTGTCTGTCCGTCCAGAGTGTGTTTCACCAAAAGGAAAAATTAAAAGAAGAAAAAAAAAATTAGAAGTTTTAACTAATAGGAGTGCTTGTAGAAAATAATATTACAATGGTCGTAAATTTACTATTATCATTGTTATTAGGAATTATGATCTAGAAGGGATAATTGTGAGCCGCACACCGGGGCCTTCTCGTGTAATTCTCGTGTTTAGGCATCAGCGTGTTTTCCCGTTAGTTCAACTCGTACAGTGCTGGTGTTTTGATACGAGCCGCGCACACTTTCAAGATTTTTGGTGTGGACGTGTTATTATTGAGGGCGAGGGGACGAACAGGCGAGCAGGGCGGAAATTCACGGTGGAACCGTGGCAGATCGCGAGTCGCGAGCATGAGAGGAGAGCGCGCGGAGTGTGCTGAAATGTACACGAGCTCGCGCGCATCTGAGCACTAACAAAACCACGCGGGTACGCACCAGCAAACAGCCCGCGCCGCTCTCTCCCTCTCTCCCTCTCTCCCCACCCACCATCAATTTGCAGGAGCGCGCGCACCGTCTTATTTTTTTTTGTTTTTTTTGCCCACCCAAACGCGATTTCACCCTGCACACCCGCTTGTGGCAACTAGTATATAATTTGGAGCGAATCCCCAACTGAGGTTATCATTAATACCAGTTTTTCACACAAACTATATTTTTTAATCTATAATCATCAACAATGGCTCCAAAGGCAGAGAAGAAACCAGCATCCAAGGCTCCAGCTGAGAAGAAGCCAGCCGCCAAGAAGACCGCTTCCGCTGGTGAGCCAAAGAAGAAGACCAAGACCAGAAAGGAGACTTACTCTTCTTACATCTACAAGGTGTTGAAGCAAACTCACCCAGACACCGGTATTTCCCAAAAGGCCATGTCTATCATGAACTCTTTCGTCAACGACATTTTCGAGAGAATCGCCACCGAGGCTTCCAAGTTGGCTGCTTACAACAAGAAGTCCACCATCTCCGCCAGAGAAATCCAGACTGCCGTCAGATTGATCTTGCCAGGTGAGTTGGCTAAGCACGCCGTCTCTGAAGGTACTAGAGCTGTCACCAAGTACTCTTCTGCTGCTAACTAATCATGATGTTAAGGTATGTAAGAGGAGCGTGGATGTCGGGAACACTGCGTGTTTGCCGCTAACTCGTTGCTCAATTGTTTCAGTGCACTAAAGTCAAGGATTGGCTGGTGCAATGTGTATTTGTATATTAGTAATGGAACTTATTATTGTATTTTTCTAATTTAAACAAGACTCTACTGCTGTAGTTTTTTAGAAATGATAAAACCTTCTTTTTCGTGTTCTATTATTAAGTCGTTTATATTATGATTTGTGTGTTTTTAATAAAATTATTTTGTTTTTTTATTTTACTGCACTTTCACCGGGCCTTCGCCATTAAAGCAGTTTAAAATCAAAAGACAAATGCTGCAACACCACAAATTAAACAAATGATGAAGCCAGTACGTGTGTCGTGTTCCGTAAATGATACTGTAGGCCGCCAAATATCCCAATATTGCGAGGGACACCTTGTGAATCCAGTTTTCTTTAAATTTTTCGCTGGCTTCGGTGCCAATTGGGATAATCGTACCAAAATAGCTGCATAGCTCCACCATCAAGAGCACAGGAGCAACGGCAAGAAAATTGTGATGTGATGAAAAGGGTGTTGCCCAGCTGACATTGAGGTTATGTACAAACACGATCAAAACAGGTACGTTGATAGGCAAGACCCATGCCATCATCATCAAAATGCTCATGTTGAAATTATAGCAAGATCTGGACGACTTGTTTATCAAGACTTTTAGGCATGTCGTTGTGTGGATGGCGAATGAGATGACATATGCAAATTGGTAGGGCAAATAGATGGGAATTAGAAGGAGAAGAAACGCTGAGGCGAGGATTTTCTTTCCAAGGCCACTTTCATTGGTTTCGGATTCTGTTCTTGAGGGAAGCAATCTTGGGAGATATACGCCCGCGTATTTAGACAAATTAACCAAGCTTCCAATGATAAGACCAACGTAGGCAAACACGTGGTAAATCAAAAAATTGATACCGATAGCCATAATGAAAAAAAGGGGCCCGATGAATGACAAGCAGTTTTCTTCAAGTCCAAGGTAAAACGAGTTCAAATTGAAGTCATCTTTCAAACTCAAGTTGATTTCATTTGGATCTTGAAAAACAACCGGGTCAAGAATATTCAAGAAAGCCTGGACGACTTTTGATTTCGTGACGGGAGATAATATCAATAAAATAAAGATTGTGGGGATGAATATTTCCAAGCTGCTGACCCTTGAAATTCCATAAGTGTAGTCGGGAAACATGCCAGAAGTAGTAAACTTGCGAAACTGGAATATCATCACTAAGGTGGTCACTGCTAAACAATGGGAGACAACTGCAAGCCGATAGCGAAGAACAAGTAACTTAAGACTGTTGAGCCAATCGACAGCAAGCGTCAATTCCACAGCAGTGACATTTTCATCGGACCAGCCCCCTTGGGGGTCAGCCCAGAGTTGCAAGTTTAAGCCCTGTTTTGGTTTGTGAGTGGTGAAAGGTGTAAATGGAGCCACGCCATGCATATTGATCAGAAACTTGGATGATCCCCTCAAATTGATGATCCATTTGGTTTCGTATGGGTCTTCTACCCACTGGCGTATAAAAGGTTCGAAGAGATCACCACTGCTTTCTTTTAATTCAACCTTGTATGCCAAGATACTGGACCAGGCACCTGGAATATTGAAATTCACTGCAAGTGGGCGATTGGCCAACAATGAAACTTCGACGCCTCTTGTGATAAGGGCCAACATATCACCTCGAACTGTATGTTCGGAGAATTCGTGCTCATTGGTCTGTGCGATCATAAAGCCATCATATTTCTCCAAGCTCTCGCGGTTTTGAACAACTAACAAGTTCTCAAAGCCATGAAGATCTTCGCAGCTGTAATGAAGGGCCCAAAAGGGTGGAGCTTCGCCATCAAAGGCGGAGTTTTCAAGGCGTTCGACTGATTTAGAAGACCTTGGGATTTGGTTGTAGTCAAAAGAAATGTCAATACAAGTCAATTCCAAAAACTCCTTTGTGTTTGAGTTTGTAAGGTCAAAATCTTGTTCGGCATCGCCGCCATTCTTCTTGCATAAAAAAGCGCTGTAAGGGAGCAGGCTTATTGCATCGAGCAGATCAGCCAGGGTGGCTTGATGGTCAGAAATTATCAGGACGGTCGACTTATCAGTGAGAGGAAAAATATTAAACACGCGGTCTCTCGATACATCGGCAGCACGATCCAGCGACTTCCAGATCCCGTTAGCCCCGATTTGTATGACGGCATCCTGTACGTCGAACTTGAGCTTGAATGAGTTAATCTGGCTTCCCAGGCGAGCGAATGATTCTGCCCTTGAAGTCTCCTCAAACCCAGAGAGAAGGTTTTGTTTGAATATTGACATACGTTTTTCTAGAGGGTAGACCCTTTGCAGCGACGAGAAGTCGACAATTTCTAAAAGCGCCTTCAGAATACTGCGCCGGAGTTGGCGACACCACACAATGGCCAAATGATCCATGGGCGTCCAGACGCCAGGTATGCCTGTGGTGTATACAGTAAGCCCATTAGAAGAAGGCACTAAATGGCCTAGCATTGTGTAATCTGCAGGTAAGATGGAGTCGGTGACACCGCCTGTAATTGAAATCACCGACACATTATGAAGGCGTGCGTGGGCCAAGGAAGAGGTGTCTGAAAATGCATGATGCCAGAATCTATCTGTGGCCAGGTAGATTTTAAGAATATCACTATCAAAGGTCAAAGGTGCCGCTGCATGAGGCGATGCCAAAGTCACCATGGTATTTATGGAGCCCGGTAAGTACGAAGGAAGTGTGGGCATGACACGGGCCACGATTCCGCCCATAGAATGGGCAAGAATTAGAACTGATGTAGGCGGATTTTGAGACGGCCCATACAACAGCAATATAAAGCGCACGGCTTCGTTCAAGTACTCTGCCTGGTCGAGCAAAGTACGCCCATGGAACGCAGTGAAATCTTCATTGAAATCTGCAGCAAAAAAATCGAGATTGCGGCCATTGGCATTGTTGACGACATTGATATTATCGTCAAAGTGGAGTATCGAACATTCAGCAGCAATTGACCGCACTTGACGGTACGACCCCGCATTTCCCGGGATGAAGAGTACGGGCACGCCATCCAATGCATCGAAACCTTCGCCAATGGTTGAAGGCACATGGTCCATACCCTGTTCTCTGTATAAATAAAGCGAATATTTCGATGCGTATCGCGTATGTGTTTCGTCAAACGACTTGATCCGTGCATACGACGGAAACATGTACACTGATTTACACGTTCCGGCATCAGCGCTTTCATCCCATCCTTGAAGGTAGAGATATGCCGTCAAGAAAAAGAGTGTGAGTCCTGATAAGACTATAGGATAGAGCGGTTTTCGTAGGCTCTCGGCACGGACCATCGCAGATATCTTCTATATTTTTTTCTTCTTCTTTTTCTTTAATTTTTTTTTTCTTCTCTCTATTTTTGAGGCAGTATATATTACTACCAGCTCCAGAAAAAAAAATAGAGTACTGGTTGTTGAAGGGTAGTTTCCTTTCTAAGTGGAGGGCTCTCAGCTAGAATTCTCTATTTCCTTTTTTCTAGTCTGCCTGCCTGCCTGCCTCCTTCACAATCTTTGCTTCCGTGCTGCGACTAAGAAGCCGGTGCACTGCAGCGCATGGACTTGCCAATTAACAATTAATAAATTGATTAATTATGCTGCGACTTGAGAGAAGTTAGAAAGTTCTAAATAATTTTGAAATTGGGATTTGGAATCATTTTAGCTTCATAATCTATTTCGTATACTTTGCTACTTTTTTTCATTTACTTGACTTCCAGCTCTGTTGGCTGGGGACTCAGCATATTTGGTACGGTTGGTGGCCCGTGTCGAAGGGTATACGCAGAAAATATAAATGTTACACCGGAAAGTTAAATAAATATGATATAGTAACGATATAACTAGAATAATAAATAAAGAAGTTTTTCTTTTTTTTTTTTTTTTTCCTTATAATTCGGAATTGAAATGAAAGTTGCGGGGAGTTGCTTCGTGCTTTGTTTATTTTTCCTCGGCTCGGCAATAAGCTGTCGCTGCCTGCATCTGGTCCCCTCCAAATTTCCCCCTCTTCTATTCAAAATCCCGCAAACAAGGACAAAATGTATAAAAACAAAAAACACTAGTTCTTAAGCTATTTCTGTTTTTGGCTCCACAATCTCCAAGTGGTTGCAAACGGAATTTTTGTCCGCAACCCGGGTTCCAATATCGCTCTTCAAAACTCCTTCTTCTTTGCTCAACGCTATTAGTTCCTTCACTTCCTGTGTTGAAAACTGGCCATCTAAGGGTATTTTACCCACAGGGATTCTGAATCCATCCTGATCATATTTTTTCTCTTGACCTTTTCCTTCCTCTAATGCTATCTCTTTCTTGAGATCCCGCTCCACCAAATTCTGAAGCTTTTTTATTGTAGAACCTCTGACATCACTGCTCTTCTCCTGTGTATCTGGCTGAGCCAAAATCTTGATTGTTTCCTCTTGCATTTTTGGTTTTGATGAAAATAAAACGAGAAGTAGCAATGAATTCTAGTTCTTCTAATAGATTACGTTTATACCAAGATGATTTTCGGCTTTAGCGAATATCCTTTTATATATCAAGTTTCTGGTTCTATATACCCAAACGTGACATACTGTGGCTTATATGCCCACCCGAGGTTTCACTTGCTACGTGACATCACTATGCCTGGAAAGGCGCAGGTGCTGCTTGTATAGCGGATGTGGGGAATTTTTTCCTTCGCCAACTTACCGGCTTTTTTCTTTCTTTTTTCGTATACTGAAAAACAGATGTAATATTAATAGAAAAAATATTCATATAACTCTAGCTAGGGTGTCAAAATAATTCAGGGTAGAAAATACTTTATAAAATCAAATGCGCATCAAAGTTATCAACTGATAACATACTAGACTTCACCGGCTCTAAGCATCGAGCTAGTGACAAAACCCAAAATCTTAAACAACCATCTTTGGGTGCATCAACCGTCTTTGCTCGATCCTATTCCGTAAGGCTAGAACAAAGAAAGTGGCTAATAAAAGCCCCACACCTGCCCACATACAAATAAACATGTTTCTTCCCAACTCTGCTCTAAACCCTGCTCTGAGAAATGCCTGTACTCCCTTCACGTGAGCCACTGTGTCTAGCGTGGAGGCGATCAACGCAAAAAAGAATGCCATAAACAGAACCGTTGTTGTTGGCGAGCCTGCACGAGTCCCGACACAGCAGCCGGGCAAAATAATCAGCATCAACGAGAGTGCCGAAAAAAGCAATGCCACAAGGAAAAAGCCGTATGCTGTTCTCAGCAAATAGTAGTAGGTTGATCTATTAACAGAGAACTCGTTGGGGATATTGGTGAAGGAAAAATTGTCACTAGGTGAGTATGGATAAGCTGGCTCGGGAATAGTGCACAGATAAACGTTGTTATCGTTTTTCTGACAAAGTCCATACATTGTCCATCGATAATTGTTTTCTAACTCGGAAAAGTAAATGTCATCAATAAAGCTTTTGCTGGTGGTTCCACTGATGTTGATAATAACCATTGCAGCTAAAGACACCAATGCCAAAAGCAACGCAACCAAAGTAAGTAATCTTCTAAACATTTTTTGCAACCTGTTTTTTTTTTTTTTTGTTTGTTATTCACCTTCTGAATATGTTTTATTTCGCGAGGCGTATTTTTGTGTATATACGAAATTTACTATTCTTCTTCGGTTCTCTTACGGGGCAGATTACACAATTATATATCTTAGTAGTGATAATTCTGTAGATCACTTTTATGTCAGCAACCTGTTGTATGCCATGCTTCGTCAACCTGCCGACCAAAAATAAATATAAAAAAAACGAATGATACGTGCGCGATAACTCGCAGGGCTGTGCAACCATGCTTTATCGCTTGCAGTGAAAGCTAAAGCGATAAGTATCATGCGATTCTTGGCTGCAAGGCTTCACCCCACAGTCTTTTTGAGCTCAGTTTAGCGTTTTTCGAGAGTCATAGTTTTTGATAGCCGCTTGAATAAAAAATTGTTTTGAGTCAACAATTCGGGAAGGCCAAAGAAGTCACGTATCTGGCCTGCACAGGAGTCTGCTTTGAGAGTCTGCTCTGGTCTCACAATAGCGTACTGACTTCCTGCTTGAAAACAATAGTAACAAATAATGGACACAAACAATAGATTAGGGTGTATTAGTAATACAAAGATATGGGAAATAAACTCCCAAACTCATCTTCCTTTTCGATTCTAAAAATAGTATACATCGTTGTTTTATCGGACTATGATTACTGTCCCTGACTCCTTCCAATTTTCTCTTTTTGGTAAATTAAATAAAGGAGTTGATCAAAATCAGCATAACTAAAAACACACAAAAAAAATATTAGATCATTGTCAATTTCAACAAGAGTGTATGTATATGTAATTTCATACTGATAGAATAATAAAAAGAGTCTTTGATTTTTTTTTTTCAATTTGAGTGCTGAAAAATTCTAAGAAACCAGAAGATTGAAACTATCTGCTAGTAGCGGCGAGGCGGAGTAGCGCGACCAGGCTTAGGGAGGCCCGCGGAGCAACTACAATTTTCATTTCAAAAATACATGATGTAGGAAAAAGGGGGTTTTTTTTTCTTGGAAAAGTAATATAGGTGGCTTAGTGAAATTATAATTTTTTTGAAACCTTATTTTCTCTTAAATATCTGTGCTCTAAACAAGCTCTGGTAGGGTGCCTACCGACTGTTAAGCTTTACGTTTGTTGCGAAAAAGAAGCTTAATGATAATTCTGACTATTCTAAAACAATATTTTTGAGCGAAACAAGATGTAGAGAAGGGAAAGGCCTCAGAGATTCGAGTCTATGTGATCATTCAGAAGATGGCAATAAAAAAGTTGATCATTATAAGGCTTGTCTTTCGGCAGTCTCAAACGGATTCTTCATGTCATAATCATTTTTTTCTGAGTCACTAGAGCCTTTTGATTTCTCAACTTTCCAGAAGAAAGCAATAAACACTGACGTGAGTTGTAACACCACAGGAAGCCAGAGAAAGGCAATCATCGTTTTACCCATTTGGGCTTTGTAGACACCATCTTTAACAATCCGCTTCGTGCCATTTCTGTGAAGACCCGTGTTTATAAGAGCACCAATAAATATCAGCAAAAGCGCGAAGACTGTCGAAACTCTGTATAAATTGAACAATTTGTTGGACCTTTTGAAAAAGGATAAAAGATTGGCCACATTAGCAAGAATTGTAATGAGTAAAGCCAAAAGAATTAAAGCGTAGCCTGCTTGAGATCCAGTTTTGTAGACATTTAAACGGGTGAAACCAGAACTCCATTTATAGGGCTCATAAGGATATGCTGCCTTGGTGACTGAGCAAGTTCCTGTCCCAGTCAATTCTTTCCCACTAAATGAGCAAAAATTATACATGGTCCAAATATATTGGCTGTATTGATCTTCAATCTTGGAAAAATAGAGATTCCGCACAAAGGGAGCTTTTGCCCCACTTAGGTTAGCCAATAGGAGGAACATGAAGGCTATGGTGGAGAGGAAAAACGTCAAGACTGACCGGGCAGCAAACATGGTGAATGGATTTTTTTTTTCTATGATTGAAAAGTTGTAGTAAGATATTTTGAAAGAAAATTTAAATGCCGGTTTACGATAAGAGATCTCATATTTATACTTTACGCTATTAGTGGAATTCTTGGATACCAAATTGGGCTGAAGTCCATGCTCGGTCTTCTACCGGATTCATTTGCTAGGCCAATTTACCGCGGTGCTTTTCCCCAATTAACATTTTTTTTTTTTTTCGTCAGAGACCAGAAAGATTTTCGTAAAATCGAGAAAATTAAGGAACTTTTTTTTTTCATATATCCATTCTATTTTTATTATGATCACTTTAAAGGATTTAATTCTCAAATCTTTCATACCCCAAGGTTGCAAAGTAGAGATCCAATAGGGCGCAAATCTTGGATGCCCAGAAAAACGATACAGGAGGACCGAAAAGTCCGGAGAGCCTAGAAAAAACATAACAGAAAAAGACAAAAAAACACAGCATTTAATACCTTTTCCTTTTTCGGTGCTTAATTATATTCCCTTTTTTCTTGGGAGAATCGGGGCTGGGTATGTTTTCGGAGAAATCGGTCATGTGCCTGAAGTGCCTTTTATCAGACTGACCCCACGAGTGCGTCTAATATTATGACAGTTAAATTTTCTTTTAAATAAGGAAAACTTTTCTTGGGCCAGATTTAAACACCTTATTGGGCAAATAACGGTTGAATGAGTGGTTTTAAATTGACCTAGAATGTTCAGAAAATTAAGCCAGAAGTAAAGCTGGCGTGGATTTAAGCAACTTCTCACGGTAATGTTCTTTTGAAAGCCTTTATGGCAGCAACATATCTTTCATTATATAAAATCGAGGAATTTATCAAATCAGAAAAGGTATTTCAAAGGCATAAAAGGAGTAGATAATGGCAACAAGAGCTTTCAATTAAAAGAAACGTGGGGTGTGATAGTGATAGACCTTTCTTACACCCATACAAAATTGAGAGGAGCTTTTACAATACACGTGGTGACAATTCACTCTTTACCTTTGATTGATTGAATTATGAGAAACACAAATTTTGTTTAAATAATTATCAGCTAATACAGGCACACGAGTTTGCCCAGATTGAAATAGAATTAGTAGGTGACCAGATAGAGATCTAAAAAACCCCATAGAAAAAGGCAAAACTTTAAAGGAGACAATGATCCAGTTCCACTTGTCATGAAATATTATAAAATTGGAGTATTGGCTAATGAAAAAAACCAGGGAGTTTCCAGAAAGCATTTACAACAGTCGGAAAGATATGGTATTTTATTGATGCGAAACGCCGAAAGATATGTCTTTTGGAGAAATAAATAAATGAACCAAAAACTATTGGGAAAAATAAGAAGTTTTGTTACCAATATTCATCCTACATGCTTGGAATTGAATTTGAACAAATGAAACTTCTTTATGTTGACCGGGTTGAAACGAAAGATTCGTTGTCATGAGATTCCAGCATGGAAGGTACAATAAAACAGATGAATTACTTTCTTATTTATCAAAAATAGCAGAGTCACCTTTGTCTTTGAATTATAATGATAAGCCTCTTTTTATCATTAGAATAGAGTAAGCTCGCAAATATGTTGGTTTTGCGTTCAAATACACTTGGTTTGGCTTGGATATTTCAGCTTCCATTCCAATTTATTCTTAATGTTTCTAAACTCGCCGGCGTTGGGCATATTGATTTACCGTTTTTAATTGCACACAAATTAAACAGATCCAAGCCTTCAAGTGCATGATTCCGGGCTTGTATACATAGGATATCAATGGGAGCAGCTCCAGCTCCTGAAAAAAATTAGAATTTTCTACTCAAGAAAGAAGAGAGAAAAGAAAAATAGAAAAAAAAAGGTTTGATAGACAGAGATTAAACCGCCTTATTGCTATAGAAGTAAATAACAAATACACGCATGTGTGGTGGTCAGTGTTGCGCGTTGGCGCGATTTTCCGTAATTCGTGATCCGTAATTTAGATTACGATTACGATTACGATTACGATTACGATTACGATTACGATTACGATTAGGGGCATCCCGTAACGTAAATCGTAATTTGCCGTAATAAGATCTTTTACGTGAAACTTATAGGTTTTGTACTGTCTTTGTAAATTTTTGCACATCTCTCCTCTTTTTATTTGGGAAGGTCGATTACCACTGCTTAAGCTTTATATCACCACTGTTCTCCGCCCAAAGTTCAAGCTTAGATATTTTTAGACCGGACAATCATTTTCCGGCTGCTTTAGTAGATTGCATACAAAATAATTTGGGAAATGGGTCAAGCTTTATGAAAAATACCACGAAGAACAAAGACTACAAAACGAGGAAAGGTCACGAAGCGAGCACGAGAAAGTGATTGCGAGAGATGAAAACTTTTCATATCTTAGTGACAAAGATGTTTCTGGGGATAAAAAAGACAAATTCGTGGTGTGCCTTTTGAAAAACTAAAACGCAAATGTCGTCGACTATTATCCCAGCAAAAATAAACACATATACTTCATCAGCTTGCAAAAGATAGTATGCCTATTCTAGCTATGTCCACGCCAGCAGAGCCTTTTTTTCTAAAGCCCAGCGATATACTCACAAATAAGGGAAACAAGTTGTACCCGGCCACGACCAAAATGTTGGTAGTTGTTACAGATATGGTCAGGATAATAAGGCCTGGTGACGTTAAAGTGGGTGTGGAATCTGATGATGTGAAGCTTGAAGACGACGCGGATTTGAAGAGACAGATCTTGAGAGAGACCAAAGATACCAGTGATGACGAGATAGAACTAGACTTTGGTGATCTTATTGAGATTAATTGAGGTCATGGCTTTACATATGACTCGAAGTTTTCTCTATAATGGAACAATTCAGTTTGGGCACTAAACAGTTCGTCTGAAAATCAGGGCATGCTGTAATCGTAATTCGTAATTCGTAATCCGTAATTCGTAATCCGTAATCGTAATCTAAATTACGGTTTACGGAAAATTCCGCCAACGCGCAACACTGCCACCACTGATGGTGCCTGCAATTGACTATAAGAGCGAATTGAATCGTCTTCGTGAAAAAAAACGAAAAGAAACTTTAGCAATCGAGGAAAAGATAAAATAAAAAGATAGAAAAAAAAAAACAACAACAAACGGATAAAAAATTACAGCCGAACCCCATTTAATTAGCTCATTTTAGCGGTTGGCCTCATTCGCGCGCGTCATTGTATTGCTCCACCCAAAACAAACAAATATGGGGAATCAAATGTACAATTAACCAGTAGCTTTTGTCCTCCCCACAAACAATAGGGAAATTAGAGAAATCAAAGAAATAAACACAAAGAAAGAAAATACAAAAAATGTCGCAAAATGCATCTACAGATCTTGCCCAGAAAGTGGAGCAGCTTTCTGAGCTCGTGCAGAAACAGGGCCAGGTGATTGCGCAAACCGGGAAACGGCTTATGGAAATGCAATTATCCGACGTCAAGTCGAAAATGGCACTGTTGGATGCATCGCCTCAGCCTAAATTCAATATCGAGGATTATGCTACAAATGAGGATATTGTGCAATTAGTCTGTGAGCTTCAAGGACAACTTGATTTTATGGAAGACCGCACGATTGCAAGAACTTTCAACACCCACTTGACCAAAACGAGTGATTCCGGCGAGAAAATTGCACCTTTGTGCAACAGAGATGGTACTGCACCACCCGAGTATTTTCCTGCCACTGTGGGGGACTTGAACAAGATTTCGGCGGCGGATTTGCTCCAGCTTTGTGAGTTTTACGACTTGATAGTAGAGAACGAGACAAGCCCGGAAATGGAGGCCATCATGCGGGCAGACACTTTGACAGCCGAAGATGCCGAGAAAGTGTTGAACAATGCTCTGGACAACACGACGCTTGAACAGAAACTCGAGCACTTTTCTGCACAGGATATCGACGACTTGTTTGACGAATTTACTAGATTTATTGGCGTTAGAATTCGCCGGGGCAACCAGTGGTGAGTGCACTGATGAGACAATCAATAATAAGAAAAAAAAAAAGGAAATAGACTGGGGACATAGTGACAATGTCAAGACATTCTTTGTATGTGTATTGGCGGTGATTAGACAGGTCACGTGCGTAGAGACTGGCGAGGGCTCGCACCCTAAGCACCAGGTCCCCCCACTGTGCCGGAAACGCGGCCTGCCAGCCAAAAAAAAAAAAAAAAAGTTCGCACTGAGTGGTGAAATTTGATTGAAGGAATTTTGAATCAGTTGGACCTTATTGCCAAACATCAACAATGGGTAGAGTTATTCGTAACCAGAGAAAGGGTGCTGGCTCCATTTTCACTGCTAACACCAGATTGAGAAATGGTGCTGCCAAGTTGAGAACCTTGGACTACGCCGAGCGTCACGGCTACATCCGTGGTGTTGTCAAGCAAATTATCCACGATGCCGGTAGAGGTGCTCCATTGGCCAAGGTTTCTTTCAGAGACCCATACAGATACAAGTTGAGAGAGGAGACTTTCATCGCCAACGAAGGTGTCTACACCGGTCAGTTTGTGTACTGTGGTGCCAAGGCCTCTTTGAACGTCGGTAACGTTTTGCCTTTGGGTTCTTGTCCTGAAGGTACCATTGTTTCCAACGTCGAGGAGAAGGTTGGTGACAGAGGTGCTTTGGGTAGAACCTCCGGTAACTACGTTATCATTATCGGACACAACCCTGACGAGGGTAAGACCAGAGTCAAGTTGCCATCTGGTGCCAAGAAGGTGATCTCCTCTGACGCCAGAGGTGTCATTGGTGTTGTTGCCGGTGGTGGTAGAATCGACAAGCCTTTGTTGAAGGCTGGTAGAGCTTTCCACAAGTACAGAGTCAAGAGAAACTCTTGGCCAAGAACTAGAGGTGTGGCCATGAACCCAGTTGATCACCCTCACGGTGGTGGTAACCATCAACATATTGGTAAGGCCTCCACCATCTCCAGAAACGCCGTCCCAGGTCAAAAGGCTGGTTTGATTGCTGCCAGAAGAACCGGTTTGTTGAGAGGTACCCAAAAGACCTCCGACTAAGCGAGTTGCTAATTCACATGTACAAATAGTAATGATGCAAAAATAAAAAAAGCAAGTAATTTTTCATACACATCTGGGCCTTCGGTGCACAGCTGTAGTTTTCGCGTAGTGTAATTCAAGTTGTGATGACAATTTTTCACTTTTATTCAGCTATTCAATATTCAGCTATTAATGCGTTGCAGTGGCTTTCAACAAGTTGCAACAAGCGTTGGCACTTATCCGGCTTTTCCTTCAACAGGTGCTTGTGTTTCCTCAGAATTCTCTTCGGCTTTCTCTTTCTCTTTCTCGTTTCCTATATCTCCAATGATTGCCCGCTCTGAAGCGTTATCTTGCTCAAAACTCTTCATGGTTTGTTCCCCGGAACCTTCCTTGAAAGTCTCATCGCCAGCCACTGAATTAGTATTTTCGCCTGCCGCAACAAATGCCACTTCTTCTGTTCCGGTCACAGTTGGCCTACTAACTGCCTCGTTTTCAACTGCTTGAAGTTCAATTTTACCTCTGGGTTCATTTCCCCCTTCATTAGATCCTGTAAAAGCCTCTCTCTCGGCATTGAGATATGCCCGCATCACCACAATCGTATTACCGCAACATTTCTCACCTGAACATGTACTAATGACCTGGTCCAATGTTTTTTCCTTGGGAAGGTCTAAGGTAATTATTGCATTGTGGGAACGATGCTTTAAACCTCTCATCCAACCCCTCGGCTTGAAGATCTTGATTTCGGTAGGATTGAAATCTTTGAAGATTACCCTAAGATCTGCTTCGCACGTTTTTGCTTTTAAACCTTTTACAAAGATGCCATTCTCTGAAAACTTCTTTTCTGACGAGGAGCGCTTCCCATCAATGCCCAAGTTCTCTTTATTTTCCTCCTTCTGGTCTTCATTTTCGTTCCGAGACAATCTCTTGATAGATTGTACGCTTGAGAGACGAGAGAGTTTTTGGCTGGGGGTATATGGGACATGGAGCTTGATCTTGAGCTTTCTGTCTTTGAACAGCTTACCTTCAAATTCTTTAATAAACACGTCAGCCTCCTCGGCAGATGGGAGATCTGCGTATGCAATTCCTAACGGCTTGAATCTCAGACTCCCAAAACCCACGAAGTAATTGGGGATAAATACATTGGTTCTATGAAAGTTAGTAATCTATACCAGCGAGTTTAGTTACTTTTTAGATTTATAATAATCGATAACATACGCTTTGGTTTCTGCAAAGTATTCCCGCAATTCCTCTTCTGTGGTGTGATAATTGAGGTTGGAAATATAGACTTTGATTTGAGACGTCATTTGCTTTTAAGATTTTATTTGGTGTGTGATGGAATTCAAAATCAAAGAAGAAAAAAAAGGAACAAAGATTATGTGTAAAAGAAACTAAAGGATATTTTTCAAGAAAATAATTGTGGATTATGTGTAAAAGAAACTAAAGGATATCTTTCAAGAAAATAATTGTGGATTATGTGTTCAATAAATATGGGAACAATGGAGCCCCTCCTTATATATGGCGCCGGCGCCTGTTTTTGCAGCCTCACGCTTTTGTGGCCAGTGCTGCACATGACATATTTGGGCCCCTGCTCATAGTGTGGGGACGTAGATACATGGAAAGTTACTTATACTTTCTCCGTTTTAGAATTAAAAATTAAGAAACAAAGAAAAAACTAAATGCAGAGATTGTTAAAAAATCAGAAATCTTGATGAATTCTTATCCCGCTGTTTATACACTGAGTTTTTTTTTCCTGAAAATGATGTTATGAAGTGAAGGATTTACTAAAAACGAGGTTTGCAGCCTTCCCTGTTCAGTTTTGACCTTTGAAGTAAAGCAAAAGCAAACGATTATTTCCAAGGGTTGTCAGTTTTATTCTTAAGGGTTCGAAATACTTCTTTCGTAGTTATTAATTTTTCTAGGCTTTGTCAGTTTTGTCAACTAATTCACCTTTTGGTGAATAGAACACTGATCATATCGTTAATGTTGAAAACACGCGGTAACACAATTCATCTGATCACCTGAAACACGCAACATTGTAACAAGAGGGAAACTTAATTCTGAGCTAGTGGTGTTGATGGAAACTCTTGAATATACATAGAAGCATTTAAGGAACAGTGGCATATCTGTCACACATATTGTTGCTCAAAGCTCGAACTGGTAATTTACCTGAACGACCTTGCTTGGACAAGCGATATTAGGATAAGAAAGGCTTATAAAAAGAATCAATGCCGAACAAAAATGGTTTAAAGGGTTTCATGAAGAATAAAAAAACTCACAAGTTACTTCATTGATGGTTTCCATTCAACCAACCAACTGTCGACGGTCACCTAAATGCTCCAGACTGCGACATTGGGGTCAAAAAAATGAGAGTAATTATAATGATCTGGATTACGGAAAAACTACAGTTTGTTGATTATTTTCAGGATTAAAGTAACATTTGATACTAAAGATTCAATACACACGGAGAGATCTAGAAAAATTAGTTTCCAGCTCTACCCTCAGCAACAGCCTTGGCGGTACCTTGCAAAGCGTATCTGTGGTTTCTTCTGAACTTAGCGTCAACGGACTTCAAAGATCTGTATCTGTAAGTCTTAGGCTTCTTGATACCGTTCTTGTGGGCCTTCTTGTTTTGGTTGTGGTTGGTGTGGTTCTTAGACTTGGACATCTTTAACTAAGTTGTTAGTATACTTTTTTATCTTCCTTGTTTGTTGATTTGCTTGCTCGACGAATGCTTATGGGCACAATATAATGAAACTTATCGAACGATCAGTTACTCGAGCTTGATAGTACTAGCGGGCCATTTGGTGGTATCAATTCTCTGATTAAACTCAGCACAATTCCCGATGACATGGACATAAATCAACGATTAGGAATAAATTCACGAGCATCAGGGATATTTGTGGATACGAGGAATAATTTGGGAATAGGGAGCATCAGCATATCGGCCCATAGTCATAAACTTCGTCTGCAAGCATGTCATATTGGACATACCTTTGGTCTATACGGGCGAAAGAATGTGAGTCTCAGCGCTGAGTGAATTTTTCTCACCGTAGGCAGTGGGCCCGCAAAATTTTAGGGTCGCGCGCACGACCAGCAGTCACATACCTCACGTGATACATACTGGCCCACACAGTGAGAGATGACGTGCTGTTGCCTTATAATATTACAAAAATAATACTAGTACGAAGGAGAATCACAAAACCGAATTTGAACCAATCTTTGATTATACGATTGATATGTTTGGAAACTGGTAGGTATTTTTCAATTTTTTTTTGTCGCTACCAACTTTTTTCTGGGGTCCAAGTTTCAGCTCTAGCCTCGCTCTACAATTTTCGCAACTTAGCTACGCCATTTGAGTCTCTACAACTTTGCAACAATTTTCTAAGTTTCGTACCGGGATGAAAATTGAAAGTTTTAGTTCCATGTGCTGATTTCAATGAAGATTCCACGGTTTCCCGTGGTTGAATCTGCTGGCAATTGTCCATTATTATCAATCCATTAACTATGTCTTGACTTAAGCCGCGTTTCAGTAATTTCCTAACAATACATTAATATAGTAAAGTGAGAGATGTCTACAATATGACATTAAACGTATTTGTAAAATATCGAGTTTATTATTATCATTATTATTATTATTTTTATACTTTGATAACTGATTTATTTGTTTTGAACTAAAGACAATGTGTATAAAAGAAGAGTACACTTAAAGAAGAAAGGAAAGAAACCACACACGCGATTAAGCTTGTTGTTGTTGCTGTTGCTCAGGAACAACGTCCATTTGCTTGGCTCTCTTGATAGCCTTGTCGTTGTGCTTCTTGCCCATGATTCCACCACCCCAGTGCTTTCTGGCGTCGTCGTACTTCTCAATGAAGTTGGCGTTAATGGTAGAAACCAACTTGGCCAAGTCGGCCTCGTCAGCAGCAGAAACCTCGGTCAAAGCAGCAACAGAAGAAGTTTTCTTGTGCACCAAAGTTCCCAATCTGGCCTTACCCTTGACAATTGCGTATGGCACACCCATTTTTCTGCACAAAGCAGGCAAAAAGATCACCAACTCAATAGGGTCAACATCATTGGCAATAAGCACCAACTTGGCCTTCTTGTTCTCGATAAGAGCAACAACGTGGTTCAAACCGTACTTGACAACGACTGGCTTAGAGGAAACGTCAAATGCCTTCTTGCCCTCAGCAATAGCAGCGGCTTCCTTGGTCAATCTGTCCTTTTTCTCCGCAGCAGTCTCTGGTCTGTACTTGTTGAACAACTTGAAGGCTTGCGTAGCGGTGTTCTTGTCCAAGACGTTCTGGAACTGAGCAATTGCAGGAGGAACCTTCAATCTCATGTTCAAGATCTTTTTTTGTCTTTGCAATCTGACGTATTGAGGCCATTTCACAAATCTGGTCAAGTTTCTCTTTGGCTGCAAGCTCTGGCCAATACCAAAGTTTTTGGGCGAGGCCTCAAACAATGGGTTTTTGGCAGGCTTGGCCGTTTGGTTCTTGGTGGCCAAAGGGGCTGGAGCAACTTTCTTGGAGGCAGGCTGTGTCATTGAGTTAGCTTCAATTTTTTTTTTTTCGAACAACAAAATCCGCTTTTTTTTAAAAAAAAATTAAACGTCACTCTACAGTATCTTAAAGATACTCAGCCTATGCACCAAGAAGCGCATGCGCATTCTTGTTAAACTAAATAGTAATGTTATGTTAGAGAGAGCCTGGTCCCTGTAAACGGACCGTGGGGCCCGGGTTATTGATATTTTTTTTTTTCTTTTCAATGTTCAATAATACTATCCAACTATTCCCCTACTTTTTTTTTCTTTGTGAAAAAAGTGAAGGGGAATGAAGAATACTGCTTGTGAAAGCAAATTCTTAAACCAGCTCACGATCTTAGAGTAGAATAGATCGAGGGCCAGCTCAAGACTCCGGGTCCCGGCCCATCTCTCACATTTGACTAGATGAGAAAAAATGGCACCGCTTCTTGGCACATAAATCCGGGTGTGAGTTTAGTGCAGAAGATGTCTTTAGAATTCAAAACATACCATTATAAATTTGTGTTGATGAAAAAAAGATTAATGAATAAAAGAGAGAAAACGAGAAGAAAATTTTCACCTTTTTTTTTTTTCGTTCACCTTTCCTCGTGGTGCGATGGGATGTCTGGGTTTCCTGTGGATGGGTGCAAAATTTAGGGCACTCACAGGCACGAGATTAGTTTAGGGTGCGGCCGATTTCTTCGATGTTTCATAGAGGCAAAAGAGGTTTTCGTTCTGATTATCGAAATTTCGGAGTTGGTAATTTTCCCTATAATTTTCGTTGATTTAGGCGAATTTTGACACGATACACTAAGTGATAGAAAATTATGTTTACTGTGTGTATAGTACACTTTTTATGGGCTAACACAAACTCCCCTTTCTCAATAAATGCTGAGCAGTAGGATTAAAGTCATCGTCAACTGTGAGCTTAAGAGATCGGAAATCGGAAATTGGTTGAAGGAATATGGATTCTCATCGTAAATATAGAAGCTTGAGGCCTATACAGTGAAAGTATTTCGTTTCTCAACTCTACGACTAAATCCTATTTGCTTTGGTGGAAATTGGCTAAATCTGGCTTATTAGGGGTTGTACGGAAATGGCCCGATTGTCTATGCCGAAACACCCGCTTAATCCAAGTCCAAATAAAAAAAAAAGTGTTCAATAATGAAAATATCCAACTGTTTCGAAGATTGTTTCCAAAAATCACGAGCTTCATCCTTTCTAACAATTAATAGTCAATGGGATGGGTCTTGTATTAATCCTCCACATTTTCAAAAATTATCCGGTTTTGCTGCTGCGTTCAGTTCAAACAAGATGTTAGAAATTAACCGGCTTTCTAGCTGGTTACAAATTTTTGTTCTTTCTTTCTTTTTTTTTTGTTTTTTTTCTGTAATCAAAATCTTACCCATGTGTTGGTGAATCCTAATAATGCTGAATGGATACTGAACAATGGACAGAGTCAGCCGAAAACGTGCGGAATTTTGGGGCCTGATTACGAGGGCAGGGCCCTTCAACTTCATATTTAACGATCACAATAGTCAAGGGAATATTCCGCATCACCCCAGAAAAGATTATTTTTGAAACAAAAATTCCAATCTTGATTTCTCTAGATACCGACTAACCTTATAAGAAAAAGTAATTTCCCCTTAAAACCTCAAAAAACTCGATACTCACACCAACATTTAGACGAACTGTGGCCCTGGCCCCTCCAAGTTCCCACCGGTGAGACTGTATGGAATCCGCGAAATTGGCTCTGCCGTTGGCTGTCGCCTGCACTGTGCTGGTCTTCTCGAACCGTTTTCTTATCTAGAGAACAATCGATAACTTCCAAAAACCTAATAATAATAATAAAAAAAAAGAAACATTGAGATATGTCGTCGTTTCTCAGTGCTATGGCCGAACACCCGGCACCATGGAGAGCAGCTGTCTCTGGTGTAATGGGCCTGACTTCGTATGTGGAAATACCGGTTTTTTTTCTTTCTTCTTTCTTTCTTTGTTCCTCTTTCTTTTCCTTCTCTCATTTCACCTTCCTTCACGAATTTCCAGGTCGTCTTATCATTATCATCATACTAACAAAATTTTCTATAGTCTTGCATGTTGGGTGGTTTTGCTGATGCCACAGCTTATTGAACAGTGGCGGACCAAGTCTGCAGATGGCATTGCTATTGGTTTTATCTCCATCTGGTTTTTGGGCGATGTGTTCAATTTGGTGGGTTCTCTTTGGGCCCGTTTATTGCCCGAAGTGGTATCAATTGCCGTGTGGTTTTGCTTTGCTGATTTCATGATGATTGTGCTGTACTTCTACTACACGAAAATCTACCCCAAGCACCATAGAACAAAGTCCGTGTCACGTGCCGAGCCTCCAGCAGTGGATTCTGCAGAGGCTCCTTTATTGAACAGAAGAAGATCCTCTGCTCTTACCGATATCGCACTTGAGCCCGAGGCTCATGGTGTTTTCACCAAATACGTGCTCCCCATTCTTTTTGTCATTGGTGCCGGAGGCTTGGGGTACTTTTTTTCCGGCACAGACTCTTCTTCTAATGAAGGAGAAAGCCCGGATTCCGCAATCTTATGGGGTCCTCAAATTGTAGGATATCTTTCGGCACTCTTATACTTGGGAGCCAGAATTCCTCAGATTATTCAGAACCATAAAAGACGTTCGGTGGAAGGCTTGAGTTTGTTGTTTTTCATGTTTTCCACTTTGGGTAATATCACTTATGCTGGTCAGATTCTTTTCTACAGAAGTGACTCGCAATATCTTTTGTTGAACATGAGCTGGTTGTTGGGATCTCTCGGAACCATTTTCGAGGATTGCATCATCTTTTTGCAATTCTACATGTACAACGGCCACCATACTGCCATTGAGATAGCATAATTTATTGGTTTCATTATTCATTCATTATTCTCTCTCTTTTATTTAGACCCATAACTAATTTAATTCTCCTGCTCTAAAGAACGCCATCAGGCGCCTCAAGCTCATCCCCATGTAGTCCATCTTCTGGTTTCCAGTTGGCAGAAAACATATTTATGTCGAGAATCTGTAACATATCTGGCTCTAGTAATGCCCGGTTATTCAAAGGATCAAGGAGGTGGAGAGAAGCTGCAGGGGCATCATTAGCATTAGCATCAGCAGAAGGTTCCAGAACCTCCAGAATCTCCAGCGTTCGAGCCTCACCCACTTCAGATTCTGGTTCGATGGACAAGTACTGTGAAACATAAGTTCTTTCTGCCAAAGTCTTGAGCACAATCCAAAAGTTGTCGGTTTGCAATGTTTTGTATAAGTCCGTGCCCGTCAATAGATGATCAATCCCAAGCTGATCTGTTCGATAGCATTGTGACTCGAATTCTGCAAGATTCGACACTTCAATGGGACACTCCTCACGTATACAATCCGTCAAATCTTTGATCTGCTCATTAGTGAAATAAAACGCTGTATTGTACAATTTTTTGGGATCAATCATATAGAAATCATCTCTATCGACAAGTTTATAGCCAAAGGAGTTGATTTTTGCACATTTCCATGCATAGAAGTACCTCTCGCTTAGTAAACGGGAGAACTTTTGTATGGGTAGCGCCGCATCTAGTGCCTTCCACAACAAGGTTCGCATCAATTCAATGTCTCGCAGATGATCTTGCCTCAAGCCTTGCACAATAATCCCACATTTGAGGGAGATCGCAAAGGCCAGACTGAAAATGAACGCGCTTTGTTTGACAATCATAATGGTGGGGGATACCATCAAAGCAAAAGCAGCATCGAAATATTTTTCTTGGGAAAACATAAGTTCCGAGCCCAAGTATGAGAATTCATTCAAGTAAATCAAGAGAGATTTTTTGAGAAAGATAAAGCTCAATCTTTGGTTATGCTTGTACCGGTAGTAGAGATGCAAGAAGTAGGTCAAGTAGGAAATAAAAACCCTGAGGGTTAAGAAAACCTTTAGCTTTGCCACGTCGAAAATATCCGGCGTTTTCACAGGTTCTCCATCGGCATCATACCCCTCTTCTTGATCCGTGCTACTTCGAGTGAAAAAATCGTCAATGACACCGTATTTCTCTTGCACGAAGCACTCATAATCATTGAGGCTTTGGACTAAAGTTGCACCACTGATAAGCAGCGTGGTATTTATTGTGAGATCAAGAAGCTTGTTTCCCTCGATAAATATCTCGTGTGTTTCTCGTAATTGGTCTATTACCTTTTCCTCTGTTTCTAGATCACAGAGGTTTGACGATTTTGGGTCAAAAACTGGGAGTTTGGTATGATAGTTTCCCCTGTACAAGTTTTTAGGCGAGAGAAACAAAAATGATCCGGTATACGCGATATGAATAAGCGTATACCATAATTTACGTCTCAAATTGCGTTCTTTTTCGTCTCCCGGGAAGTTCACCACATTATCCGGGTCTCGTTCCATCATTAAAGATACGGCCATCAGTAGGAGAAAATCAACACCGGAAGTACCGTCGACATCACAGAAGGCGGTTTCACTTTCGTGCGACACTAACTTATAAATCATTCTTAAAGTATGCGCCTGTAAAAGAGTGAATGAAGACCGGAAACGAGAACTGCCTTTCAGTAACATGGACGTGGCCAAATCAATTGCTTGAAGAGAAATAGACACGTCTCGTAAACGTTTGCCGCCCACAAGGACAGAGTCAAGTATACGCTCGTTATGAGCCCTGATATTTGTGAAGTAGGAAAGGTGAGAAAGAACCAACATGAATAAAATGATGGCAACAACAATGACATCATCACGAGAGGCCATATTTGCCGACACATACGTCTGGTCCGCGCCAGAAAAATTGAAGAGCCGGTCCACCTCGGAATAGGCCCATTGCTCATCGATAATTGGATAAATGGGATATATTTTGGCGAAAAAACGGGCCAAAAACGCTAACAATACGGGTTTTGCAGGAATAAACTTCCGAAGACTTGTCTGGAACGGATCGTTATCAGAATAATCTGGCGTATATACAAATCCAAGCGGCTGGCCGTACATCGAAAGTTGCTTTCTCGTCATGGCAGAATTCATTCGATTACTAGAAAAGAAAAGCGGGCCGAAATATATGCTAGCAGCCCGTACCACCTCATTTCGTCGGCGTGGCTCGAGATTTTGGATGGTCATTAACATGAGATCCTCACTGGACAAACTGTTTTCCCAGTAGATTTTGACGGCTGGATCCTGCTGCGAAAGTTCGACGGAAAACGTGTGTTGCTGCGAGGCTTTAAAGTTATGGAACACTTTCACAAACCGTAGCTCGATGAAATCCGGCGGTTCGAGCCCCGAGCCCAGAGCAGGGCCTTCTCCTGGATAATAAAGACGCATATGAATATTCATTCGATCTGATGAAGGCACCATAGGACATTCTCCAATCATATACTTATTATGCGGGGCACTAATGGAACTTGTAGATTTCGCCACGGATTCACGAGGACTGCGTTGACGGAAAAAAGCAACCAGCCGATTGACCGAATCTTTGAAAGTTTCATCAAGCTCAACATCACTGACTTCTTTGGACGGAATTGGTCCATCATACAGACATTGATCAGCAAAACCGGCTCGTTGGCACTGATTACATGGGTATTTTTTATCACAGCGAGCCTTTTTTTGGCGGCACCGGTGGCACACCACTACCACACGGTTCCGGCGTCTTTTAGGATGCGGTTCTTCAGACATAAAGTCCTGGAAGTTTGGGGGAATAATTGGATATGTTTTTCAAGGTTTTGAATCAAAAGACCAATTTGCGGAAACCCGTTCTGATGTCATGACGCACCCGTACACCACAAACTATAATTTTGCGCGAGACCAGCGAGACCCTGGAAATTTGCGCTCAGCAATTTCCTCTCCAACTATTGCTGAATTAAGAGATCTGATTCTGGGGTAACTGTAGCAGCAGCAGCCCGGTTAGTACGTCACGTGACGCATTTTTCCGAAACATGAAGAAAAACACAGTCAGGTTGATTAGACTTTTTTTTTTTAACAGTCTAACAGATTCACAGCCGGCCGTAGTTGCGCAATTTCACTTCGAAACCATTGTTTTCACGTATAGATAACAAATTGTGACGCACCATGATTTCCATTAGTCTTCCCTCTGCAGTTCCAGGCACTACATGCACCCATTTTTCCTTCTGATCCTCATCTAGTTTGGAGATTAAATTCTTGATGAGCGTCACTGATCCAGAAATGCTTTTTTTGAACGTGTCTTCATCCATAAATTGGGAGTTTTCCCAGTCCATCATCGCATAAATCTTCATCACCACACGTTGTAAATGTAGATGTAAACGTTCCTCACGAGCTTCAGCCTTTTCCAGGAATTCTAGTACCTGTTTAAGTTTATCCTCTACCTGTGCCTCGTAAGAAGTACACTTATCGATTTTCAGTTGCATTTCTGCCATTCGCTGCGGGTGGTTAGCGATTCTTTCCTTGATTAGCGTATTTGCTAGTTTATAATCGGCTAGAATCGTCTCCAACTCTGCGATTTCGCCATTTCTACGTTCATTCAGTTCCTGGAGACTGTCGGAGGCCCTTTTCTGTTGTAAGACAGCCTCCAGCGTCAATGTAAGCGCCGTAGCTATCCCGATCAGATCGGTTTTCATGGGCTGATATGGCATTTGTTTATATACTTCATGGTGTGCAAGAAGATGGGCCTGGCTCAAGGTTTCTGGGGTCCAATCTTTGCCTAATTCCTCACTACCTCCTAAATTATCGAACTGAGATTCGTTATAAATCAGTGGACACGGTCCATACTTCAGTTGAAGTGATTCTATAGCAAAGTTGGCCTGCAGGATAAACGTTTTTGTTCTGGCAATATCTGCAGCCAATTTGCGACGATAAACTTCTTGCGAAACATTATGAGGAATATCTGGGCCTGGAACAGGTGCTTCCTTTAAAATTTTTCGAAGTTTTTGTTGTTTTGATTCCATAGATTTTTGTTATTTGTTATTTTTTTTTGTTTGTTATTTGGCTCATGGACGGTGCACGTGAAGCATTTGAGCTGAAGCCTTAAACCCGTGCACCGCACTTCAAACCCAGCACTTCATTCACCAGGTCTAGATTGGCATATACTAGAAGTGAAAAAGAAATAAATTAACGAATAACATGTCCCAGATCTCCCAAACAGCATTGCAGAACCTCGACGAGACCTCCAGAAAGGAGATGATGCAGTTCATCGAGTCGGAAAACTCCAAGTCCAAAGTGCAAATGTCGATTCACAACTTCACCGACATGTGTTTCAAAAAATGCAATGAAAACACACCAATTACCACTAATACCTTGACGAAAACCGAGGAGCAGTGTCTCTCAAACTGTTTGAACAGATTCTTGGACACAAACATCAAGGTTGTGCAAGCTTTGCAAGGTCAAAGGTAAACAGACCCTACTTTTTCAAAAGAAATCTTCTCTTGTATATATTAATAGACGCAACTTTACTCGTTGACCACAGACCAGTAAGATCTTTTTATCATGGTATAGCACAATCCTGGCGTCACAAATTTGTGAACCTTAGAGTATCTGCTGCAATTCTGGGACTTTCGCTTTAAGTACATGAAGGTCATTCTCCACTTCTTTCAAATCAAGATTCTTTTCCATTTCCGATAGAAGCGCGAGACATTCCGATACTAGTTTTCTTGTGGCGCTGGATCCGACTCCGTACTTAACAATACGTTTCCCTAGAATCGCCCATGAACCCAAGAAATCGTATTTATACTGTAGGATAAGAGATCTGGCCTGAGGATCCTCCTGATCATGGCAAATACTTAAGATACTCAACTGAACTGATAATGCAGCATCAACCACCGAATCCCCATTCTCGCTTTCAATTAGGTACGGATTTGAGATTGTTTGGCAAAGCACGAAGTTCAAGCGTGAAAAGCATGCAAGAATCAGGAGACGAAGATTTTGTCGAATAAGCTGCGAGATTTGCAGAAATAAAAATGCCAACAACGTATTAGTCACTGCATCACTATTTCTGCCCAGAACATGTGAGATCAGTGCCAAAAGATGCGCATCCAAGATCTCCAAGTACTCTACGTATGTTGCATGTTCATTGAGCTTCAATAAGCCGAAAAGGGCCGGATATGCACCTTTTTCCAATAAGTGAAGAGATACTTCCGGCGGCGTGAGCTGGGGCAAATAAGTTAAACACGTTTTCACACTTTCCTCAAACACAGACACTAGTCCTGTTTGGACCAAGCTATTGCCATGACCCAAACTCACTAAATACTGTAGTAAAAAACACCCTTGAGCCCGGAATAGTGGCTCGGGATCATCCAAAACATTTAGAATAAAGCTAGCGCACATGGCCGCATACTGACTTGTGCCATCACAAGCCATAAGCAAAACTGCAGATGAAAGTGCCGTTACATCGATTGATTGTTTCCAAGTAGTGCGCTCGGTTTCCTCAGTGGCACTTGCAATCTGAAGTCCCAATCTTGGCCTAGTTACCCTGGTTTTAGTAAAGCGCTGTTTCCCGCCACGATGAGCCAGAACGGTGGCGAATTTTTGGCCCGAAACCGAAAGAAAACGAGGTTTCAAGAAATCTGCAAATCTCACAAGGCGAGTCCCACACTTTTCCTTATCTAAGGCCATACATATACGAGAAAGTTGTGGATTACTCCACGGCACGTACTCATTGATATATAAGGAAATCGCTTGCATTAACTGAAGCAGAAGCTCTTCATCATCATCAATGCCATATTCAAGACAAGAAACCGCGAGTTCAAGCTGGTATGTTTTCACCAAATGAGATTCCGCCACCAAAAGCCAGTCCCAATTTCCACTCTGAAGCTGCAAATTCCGGCAAATTGGAGGCACAATTTGCATATAAGTCTCTTGATTTAGACCACCTTGTTCTAGTATATATTTCTTCAAGAGCAGCAACAGACTTTCCAGATTCTCTCTAACTAGAGATAATGGGGATGTAGGTTCAAGCTCGGTGATTAAACCCATACTCTTTCTTTATTAATTGTCTTATGTATATATATATTTTCAGTGACAATACCAAGTAAAGATTTAATATTATAGGTTCAATGAGGAAGCCTGTTCAACTTCGCACAACGCGAGACGCGGCATGGATTTCCATGTGGGGGTATTTTTTGGGTGCGGTTTCAGCACGGTTTCATCCTGAAACACCAACCCATCTTCACCAAAAAACAGAGCTTTCGAATGCTTCGTTGCACGAGAAAATTTGCCACCACAAAGAGCTTACCGCTTCGGATCTCGCCCGAAATCACTCAGGCCATCCATGAAAATGTGCCCGTGGTTTCGCTAGAATCAACCATTATCACTCACGGGTTCCCATTTCCTGCGAATCTTGAAATGGCTCGTGAAGTGGAAAACAAAATCAGAGAAAAAGGTTGTGTGCCGGCCACCTGTGCTTTTATTGAAGGCGTTCCCTATGTGGGACTTAGTGACCGCCAAATCGAGGTGTTGGCCGAGCTCAAAGCTGCAAATAAAGTTTCTAGAAGAGATGTAGGAGTGACCATGGCCCAAAAGCTTAATGGCGGCACTACAATTGCCGGAACAATGATTTTATCGCATTTGGCGGGAATCGATGTTTTTGCTACGGGCGGCCTTGGAGGTGTGCATCGAGATGGACATATCACCATGGATGTTAGTGCCGATTTGACCGAATTATCTCGGACTCCTGTCACCGTAGTATGTGCTGGGCCAAAACTGATTTTGGACATTCCAAGAACTATGGAGTTTTTGGAGACACAGGGTGTATTTGTGGGCACATACAATGACGACGGACGTGCACATGTGGAAATCCCAGGTTTTTTCTGTAGATCCTCAGGCGTCAAGTCGCCATATTCATTTTCGTCGTGGCGTGAAATTGCGTCTATTGTACACAATCAAAATGCTGTTATGGGGCTCTCTTCAGGAAATTTGGTGTGTGTGCCTCCGCCTCAAGGTTCATCGCTTCCAAGTGATTTCATTGAAAAGATCATCAACGAAGCTAATGACGAAGCTGTTTCTAATGGAATCAGGGGCAAAGAGCTCACGCCATTTTTGCTCAAGAAAATCGCATCTGCCACTAAGGGGAAATCCGTGGAATGTAACAAGCAGTTTGTGATAAACAATGCTGGGGCTGCGTGTGAAATCGCCAAGGAACTCTGTGAATTAAAAGTCTCAGGTGAGGCCTTAAATGAGAAACCGGTATGTTAAACTTTTCTCTCTTTTCTCTTTCCTTTTTTCCTTGCGGCAAATAGACATAAATGTAGAGGTCCTGTTTTGATAACTAACACGTTTAGGTAAGTTTTCAGCCCAGCACAGACTTGAAACAGTTAAAGAAAGCAGGTACAGAATCATCTCCTGAACCTAAAATTAATGTTGAGAAAGTGCAAACAGTTGTTTTCCCAGATAAGGTTGACACGGTGATTCTTGGACTGGTGGCACTCGATACCATTTGTTCTTTACAAAAAAAGCCGGTTATGGGCGACTCAAATCCGGGAAACATGTCTGCTTCTTTGGGTGGAGTGGGATATAATGTGAGTCTTGCTCATCTGTACGGCCTCCAAAATCAGGGTCTCAAAGCCAATTACCGGTTCATCTCGGCAGTGGGCGATGATTTAGCAGGAAAATCCATTATTAAGGGATTGCAGGATTTGGGACAGGATACTTCGGGCATAAAGGTTTGTGGATCCAGTTCTTCGGCACAATATAATGCAATTTTGGATCCCCTGGGTGAATTAGTATTGGCATGTGCCGATATGAAGATTTTCGAGAGCGAGGATATTTTGCAACATATGAAACTGGAACTCACAAGAGCACAACCGCGGTTTGTGGTGGTCGATTGCAATCTTCTGGCAAAGACACTTGATGGGATTTTCACTGCCATCAGTCAAATGACCATCAAACCCACCGTGATTGTGGAGCCTACCTCCCAACCAAAACTGGCCAGATTAGGTCAGGTGAATTCTAATAAGCTCCAGGTTTTTCCCAATAACATCGTGCTGTTAATTACGCCGACTGTTGCTGAGCTTGAGCAGATACATTCTTCATTCAGCCAACGCGAACTTTTTGACGACTATGATTCGTGGTTTCCAGCTCTCGATAGTTTGGGTATTGATTCGGTATTTAGAGAGAGATTGACTGCACTCAGTAACAAATTTCCTGGGCTTAAAGAACTTATGAATCAGGGTACTTTCCAACAAGCATTCCAAATACTTCCGTATGTGCCACATATCTTGGTGAAGTTGGGAAAACATGGATGCGTTTTAATAAAGCTAAGCACAAACGTCAATGACTACAAATCTATACCCACCACATCTCAGTATTTACCCACGGCAACGATACTTTCTAGTGGCAAGTCACACGAAGACGATAAGAAATTTGGTATTGTTATTGAATATTACGATATACCTGATGCTAATAAGCAGATTGATATTGTCAACGTGACAGGTGCTGGTGACTCTTTTCTTGGCTACTTGAGTTCTTCATTATTAAAAGAAAATTGGCTTGTGTCTGAGGTTGAGTCTTTGGAACAGGAGTGGGGGAAATGGGAGACCGTACATAAATCTCAGCTAGCTAGTGGGAAAAGCCTTCAAAGCCATTTGGCAATCAGCGATGGCATTCTTGAGATTTAATGGTATAATGAAGAAAGACACCAAAAATAGAGGGTGTTATTTTATGGTTAAAGAAGCAGATTATATTACACGACATATATGTGAATAGATTGAAGCTTAGAACTTCTCAAGATGCTAGATTATGTAAATAATTACTGATTTCTCTTGCTTTCTCTTTTGTTTGTCGGATTCTCTGTCACTTGTGAAGAAACGTATCAACTGGCAATTGTCTTACTTGGTTTCGTGCCAACTCCTTTTTCAATTTCCTGTACTTTGAGCTCATAGAGGGGCTTGGCATTTAGGAAGATAAATTCCGAGGGCTAGATCAAAATACCAACTCTTCGTAAGTGTTTACTGATCCCAAAATTGACTCTAATTTGACAGAAAATTTGAGTGCCGAGAATCTCCCATGACCTTTTGTTAAAACAATAGTGTAATATTTGCTTCAGGTTTACCTCACACGAAACAAAGCAGCAAATTATTTAGGTAAATTTCAAATATCAAGATTCGTGGCGTGAGAACCTAAGCTTTTTTAGGGAAATAAAAGCGAAGACAGCTAAGGTTTTTGACAAAAATGTATCGAAAAGCGTATACATTTCATACATTATCGTAAAATACAGGCTTATGTTCTCCAATTCTGCTGAATCATACTTTAAATGGGAATTAAACAAATCTGCGGTTATAGCTGCTGAAAAATTGTTTGATATTCTTCGACTGAGTGGCTATTAAAGTTCAAAACGCTTTATTTAATTCATCTTGTCTTAATAGACCTACAATGCAATTCTAACACACATCGAGAAGCGCAAGTGGTTTAGTGGTAAAATCCAACGTTGCCATCGTTGGGCCCCCGGTTCGATTCCGGGCTTGCGCAATTATTTTTTGCTTTTTGTATCGATTGTAGTTGACAGTATTAAAATTTTACAACGTTTACATTACTTTAATTTTTGCAGCCGTTGAAGTGGAGGCTTAGATCTGCTTATTGTTTGAGAAGTAAAGTGCGAAACTTCAAAACTACTAGACTTTCCCACATTATACACAGTCAGAGCGAACTTTCCTAATCGGAAATAAAATTATCTTTTATCGTTAGAGTTGTGTTTTTTTGTAATCGTCCGGAAATAGTGAGTCACAAATCAGCTTGAACAAAAATATTAGGAAAACCCTTCGTACCTCTTGTAGATATCGATCAGCAGATTCTTTCACTTATGTTATTGAGTAAGGACTTGATTTCATCTTTTCTTATGTATTCTTAATAACGTTCAATCAATTGTAATACGAAGGGAAAATTTGAGACCATTCTCATATACATGTAATAGAACTTACTGAAAAAAAAGAAAGACAAAAAAAAGATCATGTCTAGTTCCCGGCAATGCATCTCCAAAAACTGATCTATTATACAAATTCTGGGCATGCGTGATCGGAAACATTTCAGAAAGAATTTTCAGCCTGTAAAGCTATGAAGTATGCATCGTAACTTTGATCTCTTCTATTAACATCCAATTGAAACGAAATATATTTTTTTATTCAATCGTTTTCTCTGTCAGTAAAGGTGGGCGACTTCATTCATCGGAGTTTTATTTGAGTTTTCAACGATCTTGTTTATAGGTTTGGAATGATTAACTCAACGTCAATTTCAGATGCAGAATTTTTATCAAGCATTTATATGATCCATGATAAAAAACGAAAAAAAAAAAAATCTCTCATTATTCTGCTGAACAAAATCCTACGATAATACTCAAGAAACTGTGTTTCAGATTTGCACCCAATTCTGAATGTGAGAATCACACACTCACCATGTTCAGTATATAGCAGATCTTACGATTTACCAGGAAAAACACATTCCCGAGTCCTTGAAAAAAAAACAATTGATCAAAATTGTATTAAATGAAATAAAAAAATTTGACTTCAAAGCTTGGAAACTAATCTTTAGAAACACTTAATACTGTCTTCTACTCAATAAAGGCTCCTCATTTCCGCACTACAAGTATTAGGCAGCATGAGTGCGCATGCAAAACTGCCCCACCAATTGTTCACACTGCAGAATACTGTTACCAAAATCATTACTCGCTTGTTTCATACAATCTTATTCACCCAACAACAATATTTTTCTGAAAAAAAAAATGTGGAATTTATTCAGAACACGTGTGCCCAGGCTTTCTGTGCCTCCATACACGAAAAAACTCCGGGCTGTGCGGGCATCGTTAGCCACGGTTTCGCTGCTTTCGCTTATAGTAGGAGGCCTGATTCTTGCAAATGACATCAGCCAAAACTCCATGGAGGGCGTTTCAGTGGATCCTTCAATCGACCCATTCGCCAACAAAATTTCTGCTGCCGAAAACCCGCTCTTCAAATCGGACTATAAACTAATTGCTTCTGGTGTTAGATCGGTGACTTTTTTGGGGTTTAAAGTCTATGGAGTTGGACTCTATATTCCGCAACAAAACGAGAAAACCGTGCTTTCTGTGGTCAAAAATTACTTGCAGAAACACCCCCAGCATACTGCCGAAAGTTTACTTCAAGATAAAACGGTTTCACAAGAACTTATTGCCGAAATTTCGCAAAAAGTGCCTTACGCCATAAAAATCACACCTGTGCGTAACACTGACTTTGGCCATTTAAGAGATGGACTCACCAAGTCGATCTTGGCCAATCCTATGGCCAAAACCGTGCGTGAGGAAATAAATTTGGGGGTCGAGCAGCTCAGAGAAGTGTTCCAAGGATTCCGCGGATCGGTGCCTAAAAACGACACTTTATGGGTGGTTTCTAATACGCAAGAAACCCACATTGCCCATGAAGGTAAAGATTTTAAGAGCTTGGGTACTGTGACACAACCTGCAGTTGCCAAAGTCTTGTTGGTGCTGTATTTAAGCAGCGTGAAGCCATTGAGTGAGCCCCTTAGAAAGGACTTTGTAGCTTACGTAACCAGCAGAATCTGAAGTTAAAGTGATGATTCAGTTTGTATATATTTTTTAATGAGGTTCCGTGGATGGTTGATACGATTTTGTAACATCAAATAGATTACGAAATAGATGTTCTGTGTATGGAGTGGGGTAAAAAGTATGGTTCTATAGAGTCATTGTTTGCCTGTAATCAAGGAATACAACCCGACAGTAATTTTGACTTTCATTTCTTCCATTTTCATGACTCGTTTCTCAGTAGAAGTCATGACATATTTTTGAATATCGTGCTTCCAAGATAATAGGTTCGTTAACAATTTCAACAACTTCTAACTATATCAAATCCATTGAGCACAATAGGTTAAATGTTGTTTAAAAAATAGAGATAAAAAAAGGGCTACACCTTCGTCACAACTCATAATCATTAGGGCCCACTACAAATCGGAAACTAGAATGACAACTGTCGACAAGCGAATTTCTATTCCAATATATAATCAAAGTTCCTACCACCGTTCTCAAAAATTTTGTTCATTATTCAAACAAGGACTGACAACAAGCACATCTACACTCATAAAAGTAAAACGATTGATTTTATTTGACTATGGAAAAAGGGAAAGAAACTGAGATTAATGTACAGCAGAAACGAATTTTACATGATGATGGCCTCCAGCTCGACGTTAGCAGAGATGGTCTTGTGAGGCAAGACCTTGGCACCGTTGACGTAGATCTCGTTCTTGATCTCGACGTCGTCACCCAAAACGGTACAGCCCTCGGTTCTGGCCCACTTACCGATTCTGGAGTTCCAGCCAACAATGGTGGACTTGACCCAGGCGTGGTCCTTGACCTGAGAGTTGGCCAACAACACCGATCTTTGGATTCTGGCACCCTCGCCAACAATGACACCAGGGCCAATGACGACGTTAGGACCAATCAAAGCAGATGGGTGGATTTGTGCGCTTGGGTCGATCAACACGTTACCTTGGTGCACAAACTTCTCGTTGGAGACAGCCTCAGGCTTTCTCTTAGACAACGAGGTCAAGTACGAGCAGGTACCGGTCAAAAAGTCCTTTGGCTGGCCAACGTCCATCCAGTAACCCTCGAGGTCAAAAGAGTAGAGTTGCTTCTGCTCAACCAATTGAGGGAAGGTCTCCTTCTCGATCGAGGTAGGCTTCAACTCAATCAAATCAAGCACGGATGGGTTCAAGATGTACATACCGGCGTTGATTCTGTTACCGACAAACTCGACGGGCTTCTCGACGAAACGGTCAATCAAGTTAGGAGTGTCTCTGTCGTGAACAATGACACCGTACTTGGAAGGCTCGTCGACCTTAGTGGCAACAATGGTTCCTGCAGCGCCGTGGGCGTTGTGGAACTCAACAAGCTCCTTGAATGGGTAGTCACAAATGACGTCGGAGTTCAACACAAAGAAAGGAGAGTCGTCCTTCTTCAACACCTTCTCAGCAAGCTTCAAAGGACCAGCAGTGCCCAAAGGCTCCTCCTCCTTAGAGCAAGAAATGTTGATGCCGTATTTGGCCTTGTACTCCTCCAAGAGCGCCTCCATGACCTCGGCCTTGTAGGAAACAGCCAACACAATGTCGGTGACACCAGCCTCAGCCAAAGCCTCGATTTGATGTTGAATCATTGGGCGGTTACCGAACTCAACCATTGGCTTAGGCAAAGTCAAGGTCAAAGGTCTCAAACGGGTACCGTATCCACCAACAAGAATAATGGCCTTCATGATTTATATGTGTATGTGTGTAAAGTGTATTAAAAAAAGGATTGTCCTCAAAGAGAAAAGAAGAAAAGAAGAAAGGAAAAAAGGTAAAAAATGGTAAGCGCGTTTGGGGTCGAGGCATTGTCTTATATAACAATTGGAAGTGGCCGAAAAAAAAAAAGCCCGGCACCACGCCAAAACACACGCTTGGGAAAAAGTCGCGGTGGGACGTGCCCGTAGGGCTGTTGGCGCTTTGTGTGCAGGTCGTGTCGGCCGCCGCGATTGTATATAGTGGTGATCTATATGCAGGCGCACCATTTTCATCCAGCAATAAGCGGCTTGTTGCAGTGTGTCGCGCGTGCTGGCGTTTCTCACGAGCGCGTCGGGAATCGTTGTGGTATGAAAAATGTCGTTCTTTGCGTGTTTTTTTTTTTTTTTTTTTTTTTTTAGAGCCCTGTACTTTTCGTGTTTGCTGATAATCTTCCCCTTAATTTCAAAACCGCCTCAGTTCCCAATTCGGCAAGATAACGGCCAAGAACCTCCCGTTTCCGCATCCATTATTGCAAATACCATGAGGCCAGATCTCGTTTTTTACAAAGAAGGCTATTTTAATATTTATGGTTTCTATTATTATCCTTTAGTATGATGTGCTTGCAGTTCTCCATATCTTAATTTTTCTTTCTTTTTTTCATGGATATTTTTAGCACCTGTTGGGGGGTCCTGGGAACGCCCCCACGCCCAACTTCAACTGTAGAGGACACGTTGTCCTAAACGGGTCGATCGAGCGCTGCACACGTGACTTAATTTTTTTAGAGGAACCACTTTTTTTTTTTTTTTTTCTTCCGCTAAGAATTGCCGACACACGTTTTCTACATACCGTTGATGTGCTGTAATTGTTTATTGATTGCTCTGGTTATCGCCCACATGGGGTCCTACATAGTACGGCTCTTGTTATTATTCCCCAGACTAAATTTGTATTGTTTTTCTTTCCCCTGTTTTTCCTATTTCATTTTGTTTTTGTTTTGACTTTCTGTGTCTTGGCTCGGTGTCTTCCGTGTCCACACCTGGCCTTGTCTAAATTTGGTAAAAGTGGTGCGCCAAGCCCTCCACCGCCAAAAAAAAAAATGCAACTGCAACCACGTGAAGAAAAAAATATAAAGCCACCAGTGTTGAATAAACAATGTAGAAGAAAAAAAAAATTGCGGGAAAACAATAGAAAGTCTGGTAAACGCTATTCATGCAAAGTCCCTAAAAATGATTTCTTTTTTTGTTCTCCACCTGTCGAGCTTTCTTCCTACTACTACTAATCTGTGTCATTGTTAAGATCCTGAGGTTTGCTCTTTTGTTGCATATAAACACGCAACTTCGGGCAAGAAATTAATTGTGTGCAATGCAGCAACGGTGAAACTGGGTTACGAAATCTGGCAGGTCCCCGAGAAGCAAATCTAAAACTAGTAGAATTTGTTATTTTTTTTTTTTTTTTGGTAAAGTTTCTCCCTTCAATTTTATTTTCTTCTTTATTACCCTTTCGGGACTCACTTCATACTTTTCCTGAGTTTCTCAACAGAAAGATTTGGGCATATGCTTATTCTACAATAAGAACGATTCATGAATAATTCATCAACAGAAACAGGGAAAATCCAGGAATTAAGATTTTGTAACAAGCTGCGAGGGCGTTTTGGGATGCAAAACAGCGTAATCGTGAATTTCTTTTTTTTTTTTTTATATCAAGTCAGGCTTTGAATCGAACGGGCCAACTTAGACTGCGTCATATGGTTTCAAAATAGCCTGACAACTAGAAATAATCTTTTTTTTGAAAGTTGAACCAATGTTGGTTTCCAACAGCTACAATCAATGTTTGGGGTAATTTCAAGCGGCCTTTTTAATAAAACAAGCATTTCCGAAATACTGGCTCAACAAAGTTCATTTGCTACGCCATCAAGACACTTTGATGTGACACGTGATCATTACCCATAGCTAATAAAATAACCCCGTAAAAACCCAGAAACCTTGTTCGTTTATTCACCTACCTCTAATGCAAAAAATTTTGACAGTCATATAATTAAATAAGCAAAACAGTCAATGATTACGCCATAACGTTTTAGAAACATTTCATGCCTCTTCTCCACCACAAGACTCTCCACACAAATGCAATAATAAAAATACCGATGCCAAAGCATGCAGCCGTAAACTTGAAGTATTGATCAAGACACCCGAGCTCTCCTTCTGTAACATCACAAACGTCCATATTGTGGCCATGCAAAAGCGAAAATGTGATGCTGCCAAACGCAGGAGCCACCATAAACGAGCCCCATGTAGAGCCCATCAAATCAACACCCCATACTGATGCAATCACGGTGGGGAAAGCGGTAAACAATCCACCGTAGCAAATTCCGTTCAACAGGGCAACTAGACTGAAATCAACGCGGAATAAAGGCGCAGCCTGGGCCGCCATGCCTACTGCCATCAATATAATCAAAAACCACACTTTGCACATTGGATATCTGCGTTTTTCACTGGAAACCCAGTCAATCACCACACCAATGAAAAGACGAATGCCGGTAGACAGTGCAGCAATCACGGAAACCTGGTCTGATAAATGGACTGAGGGTCCAGCAGTGGACTCGATAATCAGGCCCAAATTATTCTGGAAACTTTCCAAAGGACCGACACAGAAAAAGAGCGACGCAAGAATCAACCAGGCGGATTTATCTTTCAAGAATTTGATGTATCTTTCGCGATGATGAGCTGGTTCTACTGCAGACCGTTGAGGGGTCAATGAAGGTTCAGGGTCCCGCTCAATTTCCAGCAAAAGCGGCTCAGTTTCGCCAAAAATCACATCCTGTTCAATGGAAACAATCGAATTCGACACAAGATTAAGGATTCCCACAAAAAGATAGAGTACCGAAAAGAACATAAACACTTTGTACAAGTCCAAGCTCTCCTGTGAAAGATGGAAATAGTCGAGTTTAAGAATCTGCGAGCCGATAAGAGACGAGACTCCGTAACAACTGACGGGTAACGAAATGGCCAAGCCCCTGCGGTCCGGATAAATCTTGGCGCAGGTAAGTAAACTGGAGAAATAAAGCGAGCTTGTAGCTAGGCCAATAAAACAAAAACTGACGGCCAAAGCCACCACACTTCCCTTGGATATATTATGACTGCTGCTATTCTGCAGTGCCCGTACAATAGTAGCATTCACAAAATACGCGGGACAGAAGGCCCAGATCGAAATTAACGATAAAAGCGCTGGCCCATAACAATCGGCCAAGTACCCTAGAACAGGAAGGCATAAGTACATGCCCACGGCAGAAAATGACACGATGAAATTGATCTGCGTGTACGTGAGTCCAACATTATAGTGAAGAGCCAGTGAAAAAAGCGAAAAAAGCATGATGGATCCCAGCGAAAGACAACTGACGAGTGCAATCAGAAATGCCCATCGTTTGAGGTGCACCAAATCATAGCGAGATGCAAGAAAATGTTTGATGTTGTATGTGAGTCGGTGAAGAGATTTCTGCATTTCTTTTTTTTTTTAATCTGTTTCTCTTTTTCTCTTTTCTGTTCCCAATTCTGTTTCTGGTTCGTATTATTCGTGAATCTATATCTGGTTCACAAGCTAGATGTGAGGTGTAGAGGATGAGTCAATGCCAGTTTTTTTGGTGAATAAGAAAATTTGCTCCACTTTATAGAATCACCTCTTTAAAATTTTTTTGAAAACTCTTTCGTCTTTTAGTTTTAGCAAAAAGTCTATAGCAAAAAGTGATGTGGTTCAAGCACCATAAAATAGAAATAAGCGATCTGTAGGAAATGCCTGAGTCATGGCTCGCTCGCTCAGGCTCAAATCTCAAAATGATTCATACCCTTACGGTAGTGTGACAGGTGTTTATATGCAGGAACACTTGGATCGGCCTCAGAGCCCATTCTTCGTTTCGTTATAACTTATACAAGATAATATAAAATAATAAAGATATTCATATCAATAGAAGTATTCAGCATGATAGCTTAAGAAAAACAGAAACAAAAAGAAAATAAAAAAATAAGAATATCCCCAGATTTGGTACTAGGAAAGTATTCCACAGTTATGCGTTTCGCAGCCATTATAGTAACTGTATTGTATTCGATAAATAACCTAAACATGAGTAAACCTAAATGTAGCTCAAGAATCTGTCAACCTCGCCCTTCGATCCTAACCAGATACCTGAGCGGTCGTGGATGCCCGTAGGCAAAATCTCCAAGATCCGCTCGCCCTTATCGTTAACAGCAGAGCCTCCGGCTTCTTCCATCAACAAGGCCATGGGGAAACACTCGTACAAAACACGCAACTTACCGTTTTTCAGCTTCGAATCGGCCGGGTATGCGAAAATACCGCCGTATAACAATGTGCGGTGAATGTCGGCCACCATCGATCCAATGTATCTTGCCGAGTAAGGTTTACCTCCCAACAGCTCCTGGGGCTTTTTCAAATCTTCCACGTACTTTTTTGTCGATTCGGGCCAGTAATAAGAATTTCCTTCATTCACAGAGTAAATGGCCCGTGAGTGGGGGATCCGTAAATTGGGCTGTGTCAAGATAAACTCGCCGATTTGGGTGTCCAAAGTGAAGCCATTAACACCATGTCCCGTGGTTAACATAAGGTGGGCCGAGGCACCATACATCGTGTATCCTGCCGCCACCATTTCGGTTCCTTTTCTAAGCACGTCTTTGATCGACCCTTGCAGTTCTTCCGGAAGCCTATAAACACCGAAAATCGTGCCCACAGAAACACCGGCGTCAATATTCGACGAGCCGTCAATTGGGTCGGTACACACCGCGTACCTGCCGCCGCCTTCAAACACAATAAGATCTTCTTGTTCCTCAGAAACAAGCACTTTCACATTCCCACTTGATTTCATGGCGTTGATAAAGATTTCGTCGCCAATCACGTCCAACTTTTTCTGCACGTCGCCGGTTGAATTGGCGGTTCCCGAGATTCCAATAAGATTCACCAACTCGGCCCGTCTGATATTATGGGCAATAAACTTAAACGCAAATTGGAGGCCGTTTAACAAAAGCGACAACTCGCCGGTGGCGTTGGGCGCGTATTTCTGCTGCTCTTCAAGAATAAATCTGGTCAAGGTTACGATATCGGTGTCGACCTTCATTTGTTCAGAAACTGTTTGTGTCATTTTTGAGTTAATCTGTTGGAAATATTAATAATAAATGTTAAGGATGAGGAGAATTGGTTTCTGGACTTTAAGTTGGTTTCCAGATAATTGATTGTATGTTCTCAGAGTTTTTTCTTTATTTAAAAATTTGAAAAATTTTAAAAAAGTTTAGCTGGGGTAAAGGGAATAAATTGAATGGGGGGAAAAATAATCCAGAATAACCATCTCCATGTGATTTACCCCAGACTTTTTATACTTGGCCCGGCCAATTATGGGATCTCCACACGCAGTGTGCATACGGGGTTCCGCAATTTGCCGGGCTGGTTTGGTTAGTGTGGGGTTGGCGCCGAGCGCTTTCACCAGAAATCAGAGGGCCTCGCATCACAGCCCAACCGAGGCCCCAAATCGCCACGCTTCTGATGTATGAAAACGCCAGTAATGCAAAAAGTTTTTGGGAAAGATTGGAAAGGTAAATATTGATTTGAAGTGAATTTGGGAGAATTTGCGGCTTCAGGTTTTCTATTATTTTGTTTTTTTATTATTTCTATTTCTACTTATTTAGAATCCCTTCTTTTCATCCCCCGCTGGCTTAATTTCGTGTGCTATTGTTTCCCGTGCCTGGGCCTTGTAGACAATGGTGGCGCTGTGTCAGCAAAAAAAAAAAAAAAAACAAGGCCCCGGGCCGGTGGGCTGCACTAAAAATAAAGTTACGCGTGCGTGAAAATTGAGAAATTAGGAGCCTTTCCCTTTTTACTTTTATTTTAGTGATGGATAAACCACGGAATCTTTGTTTCCACACTCTCCCGAAATTCGCCGGGGTTCTAGCCAAAACAAGCTTATATCCAAGCTTACTAAAAATCATGATTCTGTCAAAATAGCCATTTTCAGCACACATGCTTAGATGGAAAAGGCCTAACGTCTAAGATTCGTAAGCACTCTGGTGGGTATGATTTCTTTTCTTTCTTTTATCCGCATTAATCAGCGGAATGACCTCGCCTGACTAATTTTTTTTTTTCTCTTTTACTTAATTCTAACTCACAACACTTTTTCTT
Organism: Metschnikowia koreensis; assembly: GCA_030569435.1. Classification (NCBI taxonomy): domain Eukaryota; kingdom Fungi; phylum Ascomycota; class Pichiomycetes; order Serinales; family Metschnikowiaceae; genus Metschnikowia; species Metschnikowia koreensis. The sequence continues at coordinate 19,035 of JAJMKX010000286.1, read as the reverse complement.
TTCTTTTAGCTCTAAAACTTATACCATTGCGCTCGATAATCTTAGCAACTCTCCACAGCATTCTTGAGGTTGACCTAACTGCTTGCGCATTCGCACCGTGTCACGTAAGTTTCTGATGCGGGGTGGGGCTATGTCGATATGTCTCAATAGTGGTTACTGGAGATCAAACTTAAACTTGTGACCAAGGATTTCCACAGAATCTGAGAGAAAAATGAAATTAGCAAAATTTTTGTAGTTCGTGGCTTTTCAATTGCAGCAAACAACTAGACAGACAATTATGAATAATTAGCACTGAAAGCTTGAAACTGTAGTCCCAAAGTCACTTGAAGCCTCGACACTCGGATCTTCATTTTTTAAGTCAAAGATAGCACCATAAATAGCTGAAAACAGTATGAGTGAGAGTTGAAATTCCCGCCAAAAATTCAAAAGATTTTCATGCTGAAATCGTCATGGTTCTTCTCTTTTCTCCCCTTCTACGTCTACTTTCTCTGTTTCCCCTGGAAAGAGCGGTTGAGTTCTTGCAAAAGATCGAAACGATCATCCTCTTTTCCGTTTTTCCGGCCGTTTCCTGGACCTTTTGTTTGCCAAGAGGAAGACGATTCCAACGACCGATACACGGCTGTTTTATCACCCACTTTATCGCCGCGTGCCTCTTCTAAATCAGCACTAAAACGAGTGTTTGCCCACTTCAAGACCTCGGCAGCATTGAACGATTCCTGTGAAATTGGGCCCGGTTGTTGAGAAGGAGGCAGATCTGCCTTCACTGGTTTCACAGTTTGTCGTGGTTTTGAGACAGAACTGGTGGTGGTATTGGTATTTACTGGCAGTGGTCGAGCCGGTAACGCAGTAGCCGGTTTTTGCAGTAGTCTAGCGGCCCAGTCAGACATATGAAAGTGTGTGGAATTGAGTGGACAGAAGGATCGAAAAAAAAAATGAAAAACCAGTTCTCTGTTTGGTGAAGCTCGGTTTACGCAGGCGAGGTGCGGCTTGAGCCAATAAAATAAGGCGAACACTTCGCTAGTAAAAAGAAATAGTGGGGGTTGCAGGGAGAAGATTACTATGGAGAAAAAGAATATTAAGGCTAAAACCTGGGGTTCAGTATAGGAAAGTTTTTTTTTTTTTTTTTTTTTTTTTTTTTGTTTCTAGACAAAGCATGAACAAAAGTGGGACCCCACGATATTCTTCTGAATCAAGCTACAGTACGACCATTTGCAGTGTCTCAGAATATCCAATGGCCTGCATTGGAATCGAGGAATATTCTGATCTTTCTAATATTCCCGAGTAGCTCGGAACTATACATCCGAAAACCAAAGAAACTAAACAACCATAATTCTGTTTTATTTCACTCAAAGAAAAGAATTTATACGCAATTCGTTTCTGCTTTCGTCAGAAAGTTTAGTTCAACTGGTGCTGTGCTCCTAAGGATGCGCGACGCGGTGGATAAATGTAAATGAGCAGCACGGTAATTATGGGCGATACCGAACATTGCTACAGTACCAATAAATCACCAGTGCACTTCTGAGAAAGTAGAGAGAGAAAGAAAAGAGAGAAAGAAAAAGCACCCGCCACTTATAATTCAAAACAGTGCAATGAAAATTATAAGTGAAAATACATCGGAGATATATTCACTCAAATTTTACTTTTTTTTCTTCTTATTCTAATGAAATAAATTCCCCCTTTTGATTCCCCAAGAACTACTCCTGACTCCCACAGCTTGCAGCAGTTGCCCACCAGCCACGCGCGAACCGTCGTCGTCGGCGAGGCCACGTCATGTGACCGGCAAAAATAATGAACACGTCAACCGCACGCACGCACATTTCCACACTAGCATAAAATCTCCAAAACTCTTTCTTTTTTCTTTACGAACGAACCAAAAAAATCCGCCATGAGTTTCCGTGTTTTGGACCTAGTGAAACCGTTCGAGCCCTTGGTGCCCGAGGTGATTGCCCCGGAGCGCAAGGTGCCATTTAACCAGCGTGTCATGTGGACAGGAGTCACGTTGTTGATTTTCCTTGTGATGTCGGAAATCCCTCTTTACGGAATTGTGTCTTCAGAAGGCTCCGACCCTTTGCTCTGGCTCAGAATGATGTTGGCGTCTAACCGAGGCACATTGATGGAGCTTGGAATCACGCCCATTGTCTCGGCGCTGATGGTGTTCCAGTTATTGCAAGGTACCAAGTTGATTTATGTTGATATGTCGAAAAAGGAGGACCGTGAACAGTTCCAAACCGCACAAAAACTCTTTGCCATTGTGTTGGCCGTGGGCCAGGCCACCGTGTATGTGTTGACCGGAATGTACGGGCCTCCTAAGTCGTTGGGTACCGGTGTTTGTCTCTTGTTGGTATTGCAATTAGTTTTTGCAGGTATTATTGTTATTTTGTTGGACGAGTTGTTGCAAAAGGGCTACGGTCTTGGTTCCGGTATCCTGTTGTTCACCGCCACCAACGTGTGTGAGCAAGTCATGTGGAAGGCGTTTGCGCCCACCACTTCTGCCGCTGGAAAGGGTGCTGAATTTGATGGTGCTGTTGTGGCCTTGTTCCATCTTTTGGGCTCGAGAAAGGACAAGAAAAGAGCGCTCTTGGAGGCCTTCTACAGACAGAACTTGCCCAACATGCTCCAGGTGATTGCCACCGTGCTTGTGTTTTTCGCCGTGGTGTATTTGCAAGGTGTTAGAGTCGACCTTCCAGTTTCGCTGGTTAGACAAAGAGGACCTTATGTCACTTACCCAATCAGATTGTTCTACACCTCAAACACCCCAATTATGTTGCAGTCCGCCTTGTCTTCAAACATTTTCCTTATCTCGCAAATGTTGTTCTTGAGATGGCCCAACAATCTTTTTGTCAAGTTTTTGGGTTCGTGGGGTGCTAAAGGTGGTTCTGCTCAATTGTATGCCACCAGCGGATTGTCCTACTACATCCAGCCACCTACCTCTTTTGCAGAGGCTTTGGTCGACCCTATCAAAACCACCATTTACGTGACTTTTGTCTTGGGTTCGTGTGCTGTTTTCTCCACCACCTGGATTGAGATTAGTGGTACTTCTCCAAGAGACGTGGCCAAGCAATTTAAGGAGCAAGGCTTGGTGATTGCCGGTTACAGAAGTACGTCTGCATACAAGGAGTTGAAGAAGATTATCCCCACTGCGGCTGCTTTGGGTGGTGTTGCCATTGGTGCTTTGTCGGTCATTAGTGACATGGTTGGCTGTTTGGGCAGCGGTACTTCCATCTTGTTGAGTGTCACCACCATCTACGGTTACTACGAGTTGGCCGTAAAGGAGGGTGGCTTTTCGAAGTCCGTGGTTAACGGTTACGCCGGCGGCTTGTAAGGCAGGCATTTGCAGGACATTTATTTCCCTAGATACATATTCCCTATGGCCCGTTGTCGCGCCATTTAATGCGTCCACCACATACACCCTTTCTTTTTTTGGGTAACATTACCCGAATAAAGGAAGAAACAAACAAAGAACGAAGAAAAAATAAAAAAGAATGGAAAATTATAAATTGAAATCTTTGATATGTATGCATGCGAACATTAGTTCCTAATTTAAAACATTAATATATAAGTTATTAATATGCATGATGATGATGATGATGATGTTAATAGATGCAGCGTCAATTTCAATATGTAAAATATGCAAGGATCAAGCACCGGAGGAACCGAATTTCGATGCCCAGTTCACATACTCGCCCAAACCCTCACTCGATACCGATGGACGGATATACTTCAAACTCTCAACAAAGTCCTCGAGCTGTATTGGCCGGATTTCGTCTGTTGGAGTGCTCAAAAGCTTGTCACCCAACGCCCGCAATGGACCCATCGCACTATCCTTGGCCAAAAGCGTGATATCACTGCCACTGAATCCTTGTGTGAGGTCAATGAGCTGGTTGAAATCTGCTTCCAGTAACGTGTGGTTTTGATATGCGAGAAGTTTTGAGATCTGGAGTTTACGTGTTTCATCTTCCGGGAGTGGGATATAAACACGTTTGGCAAATCTTCTACGAGCGGCCTCGTCGATCCCCCATGGTAAGTTGGTGGCTCCAAGAATAAGCACTCGACTAACATCGCCAATTGACGAATCACGCCCTGCTGCAGCCAGCGAAAGCTCTGACCACTGAACTAAAAACTCGTTCTTGATACGGCGCATGCTTTCAACCTCACCTTCATTTCTGGTGCCCAATAATGAGTCTATTTCGTCAATAAACACGATAGATGGACTAAGTCTCTTTGCTAATAAAAACAACGCCTTGACTAACTTCTCACTTTCACCCAAGTATTTCGAGGTCAACGACAGTGAGCTGATTGAGAAAAATGTCGACTTCGACTCCGTGGCAACTGCACGCGCAAGCATTGTTTTTCCTGTTCCCGGTGGACCGAAAAGAAGCATTCCTCGTGTAGGTTCACGAAGTCCACGGAATAAATCGGGCCTTAAAAAGGGGTACACAACAGCTTCCTTAAGCGAGTTTTTCGCTGCCTCAAGACCAACGATATCGTCCCAGTACACTTCATCGCCCGTGACCACAATATCGTTAAGAATCTGAATAGCAGATGCTTCGTCAATTCCTTTAATTGATTGTATTAGTGCTGCCTGTTCTGCAGGAGACATATCCCCGGCAGATTTCCCCAATTCGGGGCCAGATACTGGCGGCGCAATTTGGTGTTCATCATCGTTATCGTCAGATTCGTAATCACTGATGATATTGTTCATGTATGGCGATGTGGGCGTGACCGGTTGAGTTTTCTTCGGCACTGTAGTCTTGATTTTTGTGGGAGCTGCCGATTTCTTTGTGGCCTGTCCAGGTTTACTTCCTGCCGGTATATAGTTATAAGTTATGTTAGATTTTTTCACCTGCTTCACTTGTGCTGTGGTGGTGGTGGTTGTGGAATTGGCCTTTGGCTGTGAGCCTTGTGTTGGAGTCACAGTGGGTCTTTTGGCAGTTGCTTTCGTACGAGAACCACTCTTCTGCATCATTTTCAGGATATTAAGCGGCTGTGGCTGCTTGTAAACATACTTTCTCACATTTTCCTGAGGCACAGGTTCCGGGATATCCGAGGTTGATCTGGACGCAGCTTTTATAGCTGGTCTAGTAAGAGTTGCAGGTGGCAGTTCTTGTGGTGGTTTGACGGCAATTCGAAGCCCGTTTTTCTTTGGCGGTATTGGAGGAGGTACACGTTTCTTGCCGCCAAGCGAGAGATCTTCCATAGACCGGTTGAAAGAGCGATCATCGAGATCTATCAAATTAACCGAGTCTGTGGAGTGCAGGTGGGGACTTAAGCCTATACCCAAGCCTTGTCCCAGTCCCGCAGAGTCTACTGAGGTCACGGAGTTGTGGCGGCCATAGTGAGCGGCCGGGATTTCTGTTTGGTCGAAATCCTCAAAGATCTCAGCATCGTACTTCTGCAGAGGAGCCAGCAATGCGCTGTTTGACGCGGGTTTCGGGCGCGTCCAAGAGAGGTTAGCCGCTGCTTTCACGGTGTCCCGGTTTTGTGTCGACATCTGGTAAGCACCGGCACCGGAACCGGCGCCATTATTCCTTAAAGATTTGACCATGTGTCTCTGTTGAGTGCTGTTAAATGAACGCGCTGCAGGATTGCCCAGGCGTAACGACGGAATGCTCATTTTGTGCGAAAGACCCTGGTTGGAATTAGCCGCTGACGCAATTGGCGTTGGTGTTGTTTTTGCCTTCCGTTGCTGCTCGTCAAGCCGTAGTTGGATGCGTACCAAGTGCTTCACGTTTTCGTCTCGTATAGCCTTAAGATCTGAGAGTAACGCGGCTTCTTCGGGCAGAAACTTGGCCGATTTGCGGTCAAAAACATCGGTTTTATAGAGCAACAGCGTGTGGAGTGACTTCCATCCACGCAACGCCTCGCCCAAATGGCCCAGATCTTCAAGGCCCAAATTGCGGATCGACTCGTCACTGACGTCATTATAAGTTTGTTGGAGCTCCTCGAGAAGGAGGCCCTGCGGCGGTTTTCTTCTCAGAAACATCGGGGTGTGTATAAAGTTTTTTGTGTACTTTCTCTAAACAGGATCCCCAAAAAACGTTAAAGTCAAAAATTATCTGTAATTGATTGTGTATGTTTTTTTTTAAAAAAAAAAAAGAAGAAAGAAAGAGGCCTTAGTTAATGCGGCTGGATAGGACCAGGACATGTTGGATGGTTTCCGCGAGTTGGGGCCTGTCCTGTTGTATGCAGGCATTTCGCCCTAGCTTCGACAACGCTTGCTGCTGCTGCTACTTTACATCATTGAGCATCATTGAGAACATGAATACGCCGAATTAATGATTAATCGTGTTTTGTTTTTGCCTCTTTCGTTTAAGCTTGATTCTGGGGACGCGTGCACGTGACTCGGGCTACGGGAATTTACAAAAAAGAAAAAAAATAGAAGGTAGAGAGCATAGTTAATGGAAACTGCCTTCCTTCTCAGATCGCGTATTTTCTACGCGAAGATCCCATAAACCTCAATATGAAAAAAAAATAGAAAAGTAAAAAGAATGAAAAAAATTACAAGAAAATGTCGTGGCATAACGGGATACACAGGAGTTTCCAACCTCCAGCATATTCTAGATAACCAGCGTTTATCGGACCGAACTTCTCCAGCCGCAGGCACATTGCCCAGAACGGCAGCCTCCAAACTTCTCCTGACAGGCTTCCCCATGGTGTGCCTCCCTAAGTTAATAGGCGAGGCACGAGGACGCGAGCTTCCGACACAAGGCCGGGCGGAAAAGCCGAAAACAACAGAACAGACGTGTTTGCAGCCAAAAGTATATGTGAAGACGTCCGGCGGCAACTTTCAAGGAAAAAAAAGAAAAACCACTAAAAGCACGCGATGGACTTTTCCTTATATACCCTCGGTGCGCGTGCCGGGTAAGTGCGTGTTTTTTCTCCAAATTCGCGTCGCACTAAGGGTAGAATCGTACTTGACTCGAGTGGTAATAGTGAGGGGAAAAGAAAACGGCGCTCCAAATCAATTCTTGGTTTTTTATACAAGATGTGAAAATTCTTCAGCGTATCAAGCCGGCTTTGAGTAACTTTTGGCTTTCCATTATAGTTTGTATACTGCTATTTATATTAGAACGGGGTTTCAATTTTCCAGCGTTTTATTGTAGTTTTTGGGTTTTCAATCAGTTGCAATAAATTTTTATGATTCTTTATTTTATTGCGGAATTACTGTAAAGGGCAAAAAACAAAAACAAATTAAACGAACTAAGTCCACAACAATAATCCCATTTGGGATAGAGAAGGTCCCGAATGGAATGAATTACTGAAATTTGTGATTCTTTTTTTCACCGCTTTCATTTGGAAAGAGGCCATGGTCGATCCCGGCCGAAACCCTAGTTCTTGAACTCAAAACTCTGAGTTTTTGTGAGTGTAAAACTGGAGATCAAATCCAATGAACTTATACAAAAGCTTAATTAAAAATTTTTAACTTTTCGTATGACTGATGAAATCATACCACAAAATACGAAATTGACGACATAAATAATGTATAGGCTTGCAGCTACTCAGGCCTGAACATCGTTCTCATTTAGGACAACGAAGCATATATTTTTAAGTAAAATTCACCCTAAATCCAACCTTCATTTTTAATGAAATTTCTGAAATTTCTTTTATCCCTCGGTTTTTGAATACAAAACTGACCTTTTTTCACATCTTGAAATATGCTGGCATTATCCAGTACCATACTCCATTGTTCCCATCGCTCGATCCTGCAGGCTCGCCTCCATAGTGATTAACTCAAATGTGCCAGGTGGTTCAAAACCACATTTTTCTTGAGCAATGTCTTCTTCTGCCAATACCTTTGAGGCCGTGCTAAGCCAGATTGTCACATATGCTGTGATTTTATTATCCAATGTGCTTGTTGCGGTGCGTTACTTGTATACGAATTACCCGGAAACCGCGAGAATAATTGCAATGGTGGTGGCAGGGTATATTTTGTTTAAAAGCTTTGTTCGAATCGTCAAGTTTTGGTGGGGGATGCTCAAGTTTGCAATCAAGGTCACTTTTATACTAGCTGTTATTGTTGTTGCTACTTGTGCTTATTATAGGGGCCCCAACCGCTTTTTCACCAGAGACATTCCGTTCCTTTATAGTTTCTGGCAGCTGTTTATGCAAAAACAACAGGAATCCATACAAAACAACATTAACTATGCCGATATTTTGGGGAAGACGGGTCTAGACCCCATGGCAATTAAAAAAAGTGCGGCCGGCTGGGTTTCGGAAAATGCTGACCATATCGATACCATCAAAAATGGCGCCAAGCACCTAGCCTCGGATAACTTGGAGTACATTCAGAAATTCGTGAAAAGCAACAACTTGCAGGACTTGTTTAACTTGGGGCCTAGGAATAACCCCATGTTCTAAGTGCTTTTTTTTTTTGAAATAAGGAAAAGAGAAAAAATGGAATATTGGATTAGATGCTAACTATAACCGCGTAAATACGTATAATTACCAAGAGAGATTTGCTGGAAAATCAGCCTCTATTTTTATTTTCTTCCGAAAAGCTTTCCAAGATCGATATTGTTTCTTTTCTCTGCACGAGGTTCATCCAAACATTGCAAGCCATTGTCCTTAGTGGTGAAGGCTAAGATCAAGCAAATCCCAAGAAGTGGCACCGTGAAATAGAAGTAATGTTTGAGTGCCCCACTGTACATGTGTCTAACCACATCCAACTGCTCAGAAGTTAGCATTGAGACGTTTGGGTGCGAGTAAATATGAGCTTTCATATACTGCAAATACAGAGTAGGCAAGTTTGAAAGCTGAGACTGTTCATTGATGCTTTTCATCAAGGAGTTGGTGATAATCAATGAAGAGATCGCCGTTCCCAAGGCACCTCCAAACGATCTAATCACATTTCTAGCACTAATAACAACGGCTCTTTGTGCCTTTCTTGAGTTTGCCTGTGCAGCCACCATAGTGGGCTGGAAAATAAATCCACAACCTGTTCCTAAGATAAGCATTGTACCCACAATCATGCCATCAGAGGTATGTTCATCCCAAGCAAGGGTCATTGCATGGCCTGTGAACCAGAACGAATATCCAGCAATCATTACTGGGAAATACCGACCGGTGATTGTGATGATGGAGCCTGCCAATGCCGACATGGATGCTTGCATAAGCACCAAGGGGAGAGTGAAAAGAGCCGTTTTCATGATGGAGTGGCCTCTCACCAATTGGAAGTAGTAAGGCACTGCAAAGAGAAACGAGTAATATGCCATTCCAAAAAGAAACGTTGAAAGCAAAATCATACTGAGCGTGAGGTTTGTGAAGATCGAGAGCGGGATCATGGGCAACTCAGGGATTTTCCACTCAACAAACAAGAAGGTTGCAAAACAGAGACCACCAATGACAAACATCACAATAACCAAAGTACTGTTCCAGGCATAGGTTGAGCCTCCTCCACTGATGGGAATAAGGAGAAGAGTTAAAGAGGCAGCAGCAAAGAAAATGCCAATGTAATCAAGTTTCTTTAATTTTTCCTTGGTAGAAATCACCGAGTCCAAACTTTTCTTTTTGCTTGCAACAGAAAAATGAACCAAAACAATCACAACAACAATGATGGGAGGCATCATGCGATAAAAGTTTCTCCAGGTATTGTGCTCGGCAAAAGTTGCCATGATAATAGGCCCCACGGCATTACCTATACCAACACTGGAACCCAAAATACCTTGGAACTTTCCTCTTTGTTTCAAAGTCACAACATCACTCATAATGACCATTGATAAAGATGAAACACCACCACTGCCAATTCCAGCAAGTGCTCTGAAGACATAGAATTCTGGGCCTCCTTTAGCAAAACCACAGAGCAAACTTGAAATGAAGAGCAACACGAGACAGGAAAGCAACACCTCCTTGCGGCCAAAAATATCTGCAAATCTCCCAAAAAGCACCTGGCACACAGTGTTTGCTAATAACGAAGCAGTTCCAGCCCAGTTGATTGTGTTTTCCGCTTTCAAGTCTTTGGCAATATAGGGAAGGGCAACAGTGACACTTGTTTGATCACAGAAAGCGGCAAATAAACTGAGCGATGTTCCAAGTAAACACACAATAAGTTTTTTTGTGGGCAAAAGATTGACATGGGCATTTCCGAGCTTATCTTCCAATTGTTCACGATGCTCGCTCTGGCCAGCCAGGGAGTTTGCATCAGACAGGTCATAAAGGCTGCTCTCTCTATAAATGTGTCCGCGTTTCTCTGAAGATTTGTGGATCGAATCGATAGTGACACTATTCTGAGGTTTCTCGATGATTGTCATATCGATTAGTGCTTGTGTTCTTCAGTCTTGATCGATGTCACTTCCTCTTGATAAGAAGAGGAAAAACAAAAAGTAAAAATAAAAAGAAGAAAAAAAGAAAAAAAAAATAATTTAATCTATTAAATAAGAAATAATTAAAAGAATAAATAGCGAGAATCTGGGGAACTCGGGGGTTGGCCTGGGGAATTCAGAAGACAAAGTAAAAGCGAGATAATCCAAAGACCTGCTCGTAGAATTTGCTAAAAAAGAATAGATTGTTGTCTTGAGATAATGTTCAGAAAAAAAAAGAGAGAAAGAAATGCTTAAAGCGTTTTGGAACTTGGGAATGATGAAATCTTTATAACATTTGGCTCCGCCCTATTGTCAGCTAGAACATTTTGGGAAACAAGTGGATAATCGCAGCCATTTAGAAAATGTTTGCAGCCCTGTCCAGAGAGGCATGCTTTTCTGCATAGTTAGCAAATTGTATACAGTATACTACAACGCCGCACCTGAGCAACAAGAAACCGCAAAAACTTGCCATGACTGAAATGTGTTTTTCTGGGCACACGTCAAGGAGACAGCAATGTTAGTGGCGATAAGCTGATTAAAAAAAAAAAAAAAAAAAAATAGAGAGTAGAAAATAAAAATAGAGCAGGCAAGATTTCTGGGCCCAGGGTGGATTCATACATTCCGGGGGTCTACAGAAGAAAAGGCCTTGAATTTTCCCCGCAATGTTGAAACGGGTTTTAACGGTAGAACTGAGCACAATTTTTTTTTTAAAAAAGTAACGACTTGGCGGTATGTAATTTTTGTTGAGAAGGGAAGAAGAATCGGTATTTTCGGGACCGGGGGAGGAAAAAGAAAAGCAGAAAAAACAGAGACATAAAAAAGACTTGAAGGAGGGCCACGGCATTTCAGTAGATTTAGGCGGCGAAGCAGAAACCTCTTCCATCCACAGGCTAATAGGAAATTACCCGGGGCATGTTTAAGAGAGTAGTCGTCTTCTCCGGGGCCGGGGAGGTAAGGATGTGACGTTGTACGGAATGCATTAAACAATAGCTTTTCTTTTTTATTCGAAGAATTTTCCAAGCACGGAGCATAATGGAATGGGACTGGTGGCTCTGGAATACGCCAAGAAGGAGGGGTAGGGACAAAACCCACTAATTCACTTTTTAATCCACTTTTTTTTCTCTTACCTTCTTTCCTTTCCTTTTTTTTTATTAGTTGTGCCGGATCGGGGAAATACCACTTAGTGTATGCCGCAGCAAATTTATCCGGACGATAATGCAACAAGCATGGCTTGTGCTGGTTAGGTGCCGGACATTGCGCAAAATCGGCCTTTCGCCCACGGCGGGGCCCCTCTTGAGGGACGGCTTTATGCCGCGGTTCAGGTATGTTTTCAGGCAAAAATTTTAAAGGACGCCACAGAAATGGCGGGCGCACTGTTTGAAAGCGCAATCTTCAGGGATTTTCCGGTACGTTGTGGTCCTATCCTGTATTGTCCCGTCCCGTCCCGTCCCGGCCTATCATTATTATTTCCGATCCCACGGGAAATGCTTTTCGATTCTAATTTTCGGGGCCGAGAGGTTCCAGAGTCGGGCAGAACCGGGATGTCGGGCGGCGATCTAGCCATACACTGTTTAAGAAATAAAGTGTAATTCCAACCCGTTTTCGCGACCATCTCTATCTCCAACCCCTTAAATTTCATTGATTATTTTTCTTCTACTTAAATACTTTTTGACTTATAATTTATGAATGAAGGTGATTTTAGTCTCTAATTTCCAGAAAAAATAAAGAATAATTAGCAAAAGAAAAATCAATAAAAAACTGAACAGAGAAAGAACTAAGAAAAATCACTCGGGGGTAATTACAGCCACAGCCCTTAGCGGGGAACACTTTCACAATGGAGAGAAAGAGAAGGGGAGGGGCCCCTCGAATGAGAAATCTGGTAATTTCAGGGCTGTGCAAAGATCTGGATTAAGAGCGGCGCACATTCTCTAAAATTTCTTGGTACTTTTAATTTTCGTGCATGCACTTCGTGCCTACCACTTGACTTTTTTTTTTTTTTTTTTAATTTTTTTTTTAATTTTTTGACAAGGTGCGTCGAAGCTGGCCATTTGAGACACCGTCAAGTCAAGTTACAGCAATGCACACGCAATAATCCCGAAGAGGGAGGAGGTTCACTTGCGGGAGTTTTGACAAAAACAAAACACAGGCAAAACAAAATAAAAAAAAAAAACAAGTAAAAATGAAAAAAATGAAATAAATTAAAATTGCCATTTTTAGCGAGGCAGGCGCTTGTGATAAATGCACATTCCAAATTGTTGCTGAAGCCGTTCTCAAGAAAGGCATTTTTGGCTTCTTCCCTAACAACCCATGCTCGCCTCCGGCACATAGCTTGCTGTGCAACTGCCACGGTGTTTATCGTGGCCGATATTTCTGTTTCCCAAATATTGCCAATTTTTCGTTATTTTTCAACATAATTTGAAGACATTAGGAAAACCGACATCTTAATGTGAATCTCTTTATACTTCCTCAATCTGTATATTAACTCTTTTATGCTTTTTTCACAACTACTTCTCCTGAACAGAAATGGCACCTTCGCCACAAATTTACGGTAAGAGCACGACCGACTCAGACGCAGATCAATCGCGTAGCAGCAGAAATAACTAACTAACCAATACATCAGGCCATATTGATTCTAAGTTCCTAAGAAAGGAAAAAAAAAAACAAAAACACAACAAAATTTATAAAGAAAAAACCATTGTTCGTGAAAAAAAATGGTGAAGGACACAACGTACTACGATATTCTTGGTGCTCTGCCTGCATCCACCGAGGTGGAATTGAAAAAAGCCTATCGAAAAAAGGCCATCCAACTTCATCCGGATAAAAACGGCAATGATCCTGGAGCTGCTGCCAAATTCCAGGAATTGGGCGAAGCTTACGCCGTGCTTTCAAATCCCAAATCACGTGCTCTATACGATGAGGTGGGTATTGATGGTCTTAAAAACTCAAAGGTTGCCGATACAGCAGCGGATATTGATCCCAGCGATTTCTTCAAGATGATTTTTGGAGGCGACAGTTTTGAGGAGTGGATCGGCAAATTGTCGATGTTTGACGAGATGAGTGAGACTGCCGAAATCTTGGGCGAAACCGAGGATGAGCCTGTGGCAAAAGAGAATAAAGCAGAAAAAAGTCATGAAAATAATGATCATAAGACCGAAAATAATGGCGAAACATCGCAATCTACAGACTTGGCGGCCACTGCAAACGGTCAGGGACAAAGTAGCAACCATGCTGTGAAACGTGACTCGCAAGCGCCATACACAGACTTGAATAACGAAGTGAACAAGAAGAAAGCTCAAAGTAAAAAGAAGGTTTCGCGTGAACAGCGGGAGAAACTTATGCAATCGCATGAGGCGGCACGTGTAGCTAAGGAAAAACGTATTTCCGAGTTATCCAAGCTTCTTCTTTCGCGGATCGATAGTTTCCAAAGTTGCAAAACTCCTGAAAGTAAGGCCAGTTACCGGACCAAATTACAGCGCGAACTTGAGGACTTGAAAATCGAATCTTTTGGAATCCAGCTCTTGCACCTAATCGGCAAAATCTATGCCACACAGGCAAACGCCACGATTCTGGCAACAAAGACATTTGGCGTGTCGAAGATCTTCACCAGTGTTAAGTCCAAGGGTGAACGGGTGAAAAGCGGGTTTCTGATTCTTAAAAGCGCATTGGATGCTCAGGCACTGGCCGAGGAAATGCTTCGGCACCAGGCTGCAATTGAACAAAGTGGCGCTGAGCTTACCGAACACGAAAAGGTGCAACAAATGGAAGCAGAGCGTATGATTACCGGCAAGTTTTTGGCCACAGCTTGGGCATCGACGCAGTTTGAGGTGCAAGGGGTTTTGAACAAGGTGACTAGCAAGATTCTTAATGATAAGGTGTTATCCAAAAAACAGCGGGTGGCACGTGCAGAGGCTCTTTTGTTTATAGGCAAGGAGATGCTAGCCACGCACCGTTCGGCCGAGGAAGAAGAAGAGGCTCGTATTTTCGAGGAAATGATGGCCGAGGCCAGTGCTAAGAAATCTAGGGGGAAAAAGAAGAAAATGGACCAGCACGATTTCGAACAGTTTTTCGCTTCGGCTGATCCTGAGGCTTCAAGAAACTAATTCTTCGATTATTTTTTTCTTTTCTTTAAAGCTTCAGGTATGAATGCTTTGGACAGTCTACTATACAGAATTCTTCTTTTTTCTTACTTGTTTGTGTTTTGGCTTTTTCCCATCTTCTTTTTGAACTACGGGGGTTGAAATTCGAGTCAGAACAATTAGCTGTGGCTTCATTTTTGGGTTATTATTAATTACTCATGTTCGGGCCTGGCTCGGACAAGCTTGAGCGAGAGAGTGCGGTGCGGCACGGGGCAAAAAACAGTGATATCCTGCACAGTGCGCGCCATCAGCTTGAGGAGAGGATTTAGGCTGGGCGTTCATCAGCTTTCGCATTATTCACTTGTGCTTAATCATCATTGAAATCATCATCATTTTCTTCTTCATTCGGCAATAATGGCACCCAACTCCAAACAGATTCTTGATCTTTATAGACAACTTTTATCGAAGGCCCGGAAGTTCGACAACTACAACTTTCGTGAATACTCGAAGCGCAAAATCCACGATTCGTTCAAGGAAAACAAGGCTCTTCAGGACGAGCAAGCGATCACGGCGTTTTATAACGAGGGGGTGAACAATTTGGCTCTTTTGACGAGACAAACGACCATTTCCCAAATGTTCACCTTTGAAAAACTTGTGGTGGAGCCTTTGAAGCGCCACCAGTAAGCTGTTTATTGCAAGTCAAGAAAACAGTCATAAAGGAGAGGAAGAAAGAGAGAAAGGAAAAGAAGAAAATAAAACGCATTTGGCAAGAGGAAGCGGCAAAGCGCTTTAGCAAACAATACCAAGACGACGAGATGGGGGTTTATTTATAATGGAACAAAGAAAATACGAAATCAAAAGAAGAGAACAAGAAGAGTTTACACGTAGCATATTTCAACTGTGTCTTTCACAGATGTTCAACTCAATATGAGATTAACATTAATCATCATGACTTGTTTGTGCTTAGTAATCAACCCGAGCACGAGGCAGTCATATGCTACTTTCAACTATAATATCTGACTAGTAAATTCTCTGGAAATACTCAAACACCATTTATGTTCCCGCAGAATTTCCGAACATGGCCAATTTCATCACCATATTAAACAAACTACTCCCACGAGTCACGAAGAGCGTATGCTGCCCGAGCATACTCTTCGACCTCTGCCTCCGTAGTCACGGGGAACTCGCGGCCCAGTAAGTCTGCTGGATTTTTGAGTGCCCCTAAACGCGTGAGCTCAGCCATGTAATTGCGGGCTTCTAGCACACCAATGGTATGGAAAGCACGCGTGTCTCCATAGACTTTTGCCCTATTCCGAAGCCATTGTTTCTGCTCACGCACCAGCGGAAGCGCAATTTTACCAGCCAAGAAGCGTGCGAGCAAGATCGCCTGGAATTCGAATGCACGGAACGAGATCGCGTCTGTTGGGACGCCAACAATATTGACAAGCGGCTCGCCCGTGAGAAATGTGTGTTGGTAAAGATGCGGCACCACGGCACCATTATGGCGTGTGATATCGCCAAACTCACGTTCCAAAAACGGGTACAGAAACTGGTACCCCGTGGCATACACTACGTGGTCCGGATTTGCCACCACGGTACCATCAGCAAATACCACCTCAAAGCCCGTTGCAGTTTCAACATACCGGTCAATCACCGGCTTCAAATCAACATTAGTCCGTGACACGAACTTCTTGGTGTTTTCCGTGCTGCGCACCAGCTGGTACACGTGCGCCGCGTGGTCGGCAATAAACCTAGTCAAGTCAGTGCCCAGTGCCCGAGACCCCACCACCACCACGGTCTCGTCCTTATACTTTCGGCCACTAGTGAAGAATTTTGCATGTTCAAAGACTTGTGGGTACTTCAGTTGCACGGCCTCTATTCCGGGCACCGCCGGGATCTGGGGCACGTGATAATGGCCCGTGGCCACCACCAAGCTGTCAAACTCCTCCTGCCACCATAAGTCGGTGCCGTCATCTAATCGTTGTCTAAGCGTGATTTTAAACCCGTACCCCAAATCTTCAACATGATCTTGATCTTGATTTTGAGTTTCGGCCCCATTTCCGGTTCCCGAAAAGCCGCCAGTTATCTTATTAATACGCGCCACGTCTTCAACCGTGGTGCGCATTTGCACCCGCACATTTGATCGAGCCCGATGACGGTCAATGTACCGCGAAATGTAGTTTTGCACCTGCGCCCGGTCGGCAAATGGAGGTCCTGGGGTCGCACCCCAGTGTTTTTCATCACTATAAGTCATCATATTTTCAATGATGTTGGTGTTCATTTGCTCGTATGCAGGCGTCGGCTCAAACCGCTCTTGCGCCAGCGCTAGAAGCCGGATTTTTTGCAGCAGTCCATTTTTTTCGGCAATTTCCGGGTCCACAAATGGATTGGTAAGTGGCGGATCAAGCTCGGCACGTGATGCGCCCGCCCGGATTCGCGGCACGTGACTAAGCGCCGATTTGTCGTCAAAAACCCAGATTCCGCCCACAGTATCTCTCCGTTCAAAAAGTACAATTTCGGCCACGTGGCCCTCTTTCACTAAAGAATCAAGTACAATGGCACCCGAAGCCCCGCCACCAATAATTGCGATTTTTTTCACCTGATTTCTCGAGATTTGCACCGGCGCTTCTTCTGAATCGGCGGGTGAAGTGTTAGTTCGAGTAGGCATGATTGAATACTAGTGCCACAGAAAAACTGATTAGAATTAAATAAGAAAAAAAAAATGCTCCAGCTTTTCTTTAAGCTTACCTTTAACAGATTATCAATCCATATTAGTTAGTTGGCTAGTGCTCTTTATATATAGATTTGAGCCCCGTCTTTATCTCATAAAACAAAAGTGTGGTTCGCAGCCACACCCGCGATTATGCAATCATAGATGCGAATTATGGACCCTCCGTCGCATATCAGGCCATGATTTACTAATTTTTTATAATTTTACTTTCTTTTTTTACTTTTTTTTCTTTTTTTTCTTTTTTTTCTTTCATTTTTCTTTCATTTTTTCTCTTTTTGGTATTCCTGTTCTCAATTTATCTTTTCTAATTCAGAAAAAGTCGCCGAAGTCGGAGATATTGATGTATACTTGTCGAAAGTGGCTACAACCACACCACACTACGCTACACCACACAGCCCAAGCCTCTGGAAACCGTAACTTTTTCTAATTTTTAATCAATACTTACTAAAAGTGGTTTTGTTTTTTGAGAACCCCGTTGAGACGAGTTTTGATAAAAGCTGCATTGAGGTTTTTGTGATTGCAGAATTGCAATTGATATGTGCAATTCTAAGTGTTTATCTGTATTATGGCTGTTGGGCTATACTAACACACTTAAGAGCCTGGAAAGTGTCTTGAAAATATCACAGTGAATTTTTAGAACCATCTGGGTGTATGTTCAGGTACACCAGACCACTAAACCACTAAAAAACAAATAGAAACGTGACCACAATAATATTTTTTTCATCAATCTTAAGATTGTGTGTGTGTGTCAAGACAAGAAACCCAGAATAGATATGTGTTACTTCCGTCCGTCATCAGATGGAACTTGACAATACGAGGTCTCTCTCAACTTAAGATAAACGATCTCGAAGCACGTGATTTAACGCACATGACATATTTCTCCTTCGATCATCGTGATCATCGTGATCATCGTGATCATAAACTTCTTTTATATCTACTGAATATTTTCTTGTATAATTATATAGAGTAACTCAATGTGTATTGTAAAACAACATCCTGCCCTATAATAAGATGAATCTTTTAAAAAAAACATCATGTCTTTTCTTTTTCATTTGAAAAAATTTTTTTTTTTTTAAAGTAATTTAATGAAAATTAACGAGATCTATAGCTTTCTTCATTTTCTGCGATAAACTCAAGCATTGTGGTGGTGCAATAAATAATTCATTGAGAGGCAAAATTTTCGCCCACTTAATTAGTAGCTTTGTAGGGGGGCGTGGTGCATGTACCGGGTCAATTTTACGATGCACTATGTGCAGGCAATGAACTATTAGAGTTATCGCCCACGTGCAGCTAATTGCAGGCGCATCTCTGCGCATCTGTCAGGAAGCGATAATTTCAGCACGTATTTACTGTCGTTTCTTTCCTTATTTTTTTTCACCAGAAATTTTTCTTGACTACTCTTTACAAAATGGTGCAGCAGAAGGAATTCGACCTCAACAAGCCATTGGATGCAACGGCAGAGCCCGTGATTCGCCGGGTGCCTCTAGAACCAGCATTGGCAACAGTGGCTTTAACTTTACACGGTGATATTTATCGTCAAGCCCAGGGAAGAACCAACCGTCAAATTGTGTGGCATCCACTTACACAAGCATACGCTTTGTTGATTTTTCTGATTGCAACATTCTATGTTTTCAAGGACCTTGTGGAGATTTCAGATTCCGTCAGCGAGTTTTTCGACTTGCTTCTTCATAATAAGTTCGTGTTGACGAGATACTTCCCGGCGCTTATTTTTGTTGCGGGAACCGTGGGTCTTATCAGTTTCACAATCACCGATGAGTACAGGGTTATTGCCGATAACTTGGCCACGGATCTTTACATGGCCCAGATTTTCCGTTTCCCGTTGAAAATTTACGCTAATGCCCGGGAATCCGATATGAACTCGGCATTTGTGGAGTCTGCTT
The DNA here is from genome assembly GCA_030569435.1 of Metschnikowia koreensis. Taxonomy (NCBI): domain Eukaryota; kingdom Fungi; phylum Ascomycota; class Pichiomycetes; order Serinales; family Metschnikowiaceae; genus Metschnikowia; species Metschnikowia koreensis. The sequence continues at coordinate 29 of JAJMKX010000286.1, read as the reverse complement.
CTCAAAGCACAGATCTTATTGAATACAGA